>QLPI01025179.1:0-17509 GCA_003314275.1 Chroogomphus rutilus
CCTTTTTGGGTATATAGTACAGAGTCTAAAATTTACAAATGACTCTGAGATAGAAAAGGTGCAATAGAATATCCATTACATCAGTGTCAGACACAAAAATTTGATATATAATCTCCTGTTATATAGCTATAATTCTATATCATTTTTGTAGCTTACAATGTAGTATGTAAAATCAGGTGTGGGGGAGTATATTAGCTATGGAAAATGCAAACATTCTTCTAGTGTCTTGATATTTTGATATTGTATAATCTTATTCTTATATGTGATTTCAAAATTATAAACAATGGCAAAAGATATTGTGCATATTATAATATAATGCATACAATAAAGGCTCCTGAGAAGTGTCAAGTACACAATACTGAGCCTTGGTTCACTCAGTAGTACCAACTGAATGATCTCTACTGCCTAATCCCACACACCAGTGACAAGTCATTCTTCACTAGTATGGGGTCTTGGCTTGGTACATTTGGTTCATCATTTGGTTCACTTCCTTCATCCCATCCCTTCTACCCTTGTTTACTCTTCCATTCCCAATCCTCCCCTCTTCCTGTTTCACCTCAGAATATTCTCTATTTGCTTATTTTCGGTCATGGCCCTATTGTTTTATATTCAGTCATTTTTTATTGTTCTATTTTTGTTCACACTCCTATTATTTTATTCTCAGCCATATTTCATTGTTCTATTCTTGATCATTGTGGACAATACTTCCACATGTTCTTCATACCTTATTCTTTTCTCCATGTCTTATGCCACCCTGATTCCACATCTCACTTCTTAACCTATATAAGTAGAACATGGATGTAGATAATTCCCCATTCTGAATATCAACTTGGTTTATACTTGGTTTATGCCTTCTTGTCTTCCCTCCTCCTGTCTGAAGTCCTCTACTCAGGCCAACACTCTCAGCACTCTTCCAAGTATCTCTTCTGTCTAGAATCAGTGGCATGCATGGAAAGTAGGGTGCAATGCATGAGTACATTGAAGCCAAGCCACCCCAATCAGTCTGCAGGACTTTGCCAATTCCTGCCAGCATTGTGAAGTTGGTACTATTGCAATAGTACTCAGCCCATGCATCGTTGGCATTTTTGGTGCCTGACAGGAAGTATTGGTAGTTGAATAAGTTGTCATCAATGTTAGCTAATGTTTTAATAGTATATCGGCTTAGCATGGTGAAATACTAAAGTTACAGAAGGAGGTTTGCATAATCCATTGCTGATATACTCCACCATACCTGATTTTTACATAAGGTAGTGGACAAATGGTTTCTGCTAAGATCACATGACTCAAGTGTCACATCTACTATGTTGTACAAGGATCTGGCAACATCGACAAAAAAATGATTCTGAGACCACAGATCAATGGCATAGAACTATATATACATAGTCTTAGTTTTACTTTTTGAAAAAATCACTGTTGCAAATGTAGTATATCCAAACTTCAAACACCTTCCCAAAATTCATAATCATATCTTTAAGCAGTATGACACTATGAAAAATTTTTTGGTCACAAAATTTTGTGCTGACATAATCACCTATATAAGGAAATATTCCATATATAGAAAGACATTCCCATGGGTAAGGTAGAGAACTTACAAGAGAATGTACTGGCATTGATGTGAAAAGACACATCGCCACCAGCATCTGCAAGGTACATGTGAATGGATATACAGCTCTTTGTTCAACAAGGAAATGTAACGATGTTTACATCTGAAAAAGTAGATGATACTCCTGGAACTGACGACATTTATGATTCAATGGATTTCTTTGTTTTTTCAAGTCCAAAAATCCCATCAGCTGATTTAATTTTAGGCCGAGCCACCATCCCCAACAAAGACTCAGGGAGGTAATAGGAGGTCAAGACTGTTTGCCATACCCACATTACTAGCCGAAAAAAGCACAAAATAGACGTGTACCTGAACAGTGCATTTTGTATTTCTTAATACCAAGTTAACACATGGTCATTGGAACACAAGGTCTCATGCTCAAGAGCATATCAGTAATGATACCTACAGTAATTCATATCAAAACGATTGAAGTAAAAAATCACTGCAGAGCTCACAGTGAGGTTGGTATAAATATGAATTGATGATATTCACTGATTTCACAGCTAGACAACCTCAGAGGAAGAAAATTATTATGGATGCAGTGAACAGGTCCATCGATCCTGTCTCAAACATCCTTGATAATCAAGACATCAAAACTACAGGATCATGAAATGTTCTTCAATGCCATTCATTTATTGTAAATCAGCTTTGCAAGACCTTCAGTACAATGACTCAAACTTCCTCATAATATTTTTCCACGAGGATCATGCCAAGATCTGCACCCTTAACAAGAAGGAACTCAGCTTCAGGGAGGAGCAGTTTGGTCTTCTCTCCAAACCTGATGGGCACAGTAGTGTCATTGGTGCCCTGTACATTGGTCAGCTCATGTCTAGAAACATACACAAGAAGCCCACATGAATGATAAGACACTTCAAATGACGAGTTTCAGTAATGAGTTTAAAAGCATTGTCCATGTCGCCAATTGGACCATCCTTTATAGAAGATGTTAAAACCTCTGCATATCCTGGAAGACATTCAGTCTGGAATTTTATAAATTGTTCCCAATAGTCAATCATATTTCTTTGTAGTTACTAAGTGGGCAAATCTGGTCCGTCATGCTGGAAGGATTAGGCATAGAAAGGCCAATCTCCTGAATGACATGAGTTGTTAAACGTCAAGACAAGATGATTGTAAAAAACTGATACTTTGACTGTCTGAACTGTTATCTGGGCCACCCTCTCAGGTGGCTTAAGAGTCAATGATCAGTATATAAATTACATGCAAGGAGTCGCGGGTTCATACATCCATTACGCCAGCTGAAGATATGAATACCACCTTTCCACTCACAAGACCAGGGAATGTCGTTGCAAAAGCTGCAACAATCCCGCCACCCTAGACAAAAATCGAAGTAAGAGATGTGCATGGTGCCCCTATGTATTTATCGCACAAACCACCTAATTTTGATGGTACAATGACTTTTGAAATTAACAACATAATGACCACAAGATTAATTATTAATTATTAATTGAGGCTGCATGTTGCACTAAATATATCCAGCCTACAGAATCCCAAGAGCATTAATTGATATATCAACTTGTGAAAACTTTAATATGGCAGTTCAAATTCTCCCATCAAATTTCTCATCCCAGATAATCAGGCTGATGGAAGTAAACCTTCTTTAAGTTTCTTTGCAACATGGATGTCCTCCTGTACCCTGTAATTTCAAGAGGAGATTAGGTTAAGTTGGAAAAAATCGATAAGAGAAGTACTGTCAAGTCTATGATGCCGAGCTTTGGTTTACTCAGTAATACCGACCGACCAACTGACCCTTACCCATAATATCCCTCACGGGGTCTTGGCTCGGCACATCCAGTGCATTATCTGGACCACTCCTCTCACCCTATCCCCTCCACCCCCTACTATTCTCTCATTTCCTGCCCATTTCCTTATCCGTTCTCTCTCAGAAAATTTACTATTCATTTATTAATTCAGTCACGGCCCTATTGTTTTATCTTCGGCCATCTCCCATTGTTCTATTCTCATCCACTCCCTCATTATCTTATTCTTAGCCATCTTTCATTATTCTATTCTCGCTTACATTTCTTATTCTATTCTTGATCACTGTGGACAATACCTCCACATGATTCTTCATACCTTATTTTTCTTCATTCCTTACACCACCCTGTTCCACATCTTGCTTCTTAACCTATATAAGTAGCAGATGTATGTAGATAGTTCCTCACTCTGAATATCAACTTGGTTTGCACCCCTTGTCCGCCCTTCTCCTGTCTAAAGTCCCTTGTTCAAAGCCGACACTCTCGGCACATTTACGGGCCCCTCCTCTGTCCAAATCAGTGGCACACATAGAACAGCAGGGTGCAACGCATGAGCACGTTGAAGCCTAGCCATCCCGAACGGTCTGCAGGACTTGACCGGCTCCTCGGCTATACCGAGACTTAACAAGTACATGGATTATAAAGACAGTTCAAATGAGAGGTATGAAATCACTTTCAAAGCATTCTCCATCTGCTGAATTAGACCATTCAGGAAGGTAGATGCCAAGGCTTGTGGACATCCTGGAAGATGTTTGTACCAAAGTTTTGATATTTATAATAGTTAAAGCTGAACCTGGCCATCAACAGAATAGGCCCATATTTTCTAGGAATCCTGAGATGTGGTGGGTAGATACCTCCATTAGGCCTGCCAGAGCTAAGAATACCACCTTTTCAGTTATAAGATTGGGAAATATAGCAGCAAAGAAGGCAGCAACCATCACATGAAAGAATATCCCTTTGGGTTTGATAACCACTACCATATTGTAATTTTCTCAATTATTAGCATTGCAAGACTATGAGGGTGCAATCAAAAAAGAAGACACCAATATAGTTGTAAATCTTCAGTAAACCTCTATGACCCAATCACAAGTTATGCTGCTGATACATAGGCATGAGATCAACTATGATAATATGACCTGAGTGATATCCAAAGCACACTTTGGATGTGGAGAGGGCATGTTTGTGGAAAGTGCGGAAATCAGGGGGAATCCAGCAGGATTGCAATGGTGAGTCAGTGAGAATCCAGTCTTTACTGTGTGAGATCAAGGTCTGCGGCGCCCCGGGAGGAAAGTGATGAAAGTGGCCAGGGAAGACATGAGTGACTCTGCTTCCATCTGGGAATTGGATGGATTCGTGTTCCGGTAGTAGTGTTGAATTGCCACTGGTAGTGTCCCATATATGGACTGAGCCGTCCCATGAGCCAGATACGACGTGCGTGCCATCAGGTGAGAACGCAATGGACTCCACCTGTGAATGTGCTTCGAATGTGTGCTCTGTCGCTCCTGTGGTCGTATTCCATAACCAGACTGATTGAACATACGAGCCAGACACAAGACGCGATCCATCGTAAGAGAAGGAAACGGAGTGCACCGATCCTGAATGACCAGTGAGTATATGCTCTACCTTCTCTTGAGATGCATCCCATATCCGGACAGAGCCATCGTCACAGCCCGACGCTACACGTCTCCCATCAGGGGAGAATGCAACAGATCTCACCAAATCTGAATGTCCCTTCAGTTTTCGCTTCATCTTTCCAGTAGCTGTCTTCCAGAGAATGACTGACTTGTCGGATGATCCAGACACGATGTATTTCCCATTAGGAGAGAAAGCAATGGAGTGCACCTTACGCGAATGACCCTCGAATACATGCTCTATCTCCCCAGTGGTGGCATTCCAGACTCGGACGGTCTTGTCGTCTGATCCAGACACGACACGTGTGCCATCAGGGGATAATGCAACTAAAGTCACCATTTTTGAATGTCCCTGGAGTGGCTGGTCTCTCTTGCGCATGATCGTCTTCCAAATGCGAGCCATCATCGCGCACGAATCAGAGAATACGCTTGCACTGTCACGTGAAAATGACCGCGGATCCACCATCTCCAAGTTGCTCGTCACATCCCAAATCCGGACTGTGCTGTCATCCGCCGCAGATGCCACGTATTTCCCGTCAGGCGAGAATGCCACAGAGTTAACAGCACTCGTATGTCCCTTGAGCACACGCTCTGTCTCCCCCGAAGCTACGCGCCAAATACTGACCGAATGATCCCACGATCCAGACACGGCGCGTGTACCGTCATGAGAGAATGCAACAGACTCCACCCAATGTGAATGTCCCTCTAGTATGCGCTCTGATTTCCAGCTATCTGTATTCCAAATACGGACTGAGTTGTCATAGGAACCAGACACTATACGCATCCCATCACGTGAGAAAGCAACCGAGTTCACCCAACCTGTATGTCCCTTGAGTATATGCTCAACTGTCCCTGTTGTGACATCCCAAATACAAACAGTGGTGTCATAGGACCCAGATACAACATGTTTCCCATCGGGTGAGAACGCAACGCACCGCACCGGCGAATCAAGTTCGTGTATGCGCTTCGTGTCCCCTGTGGTGGCATCCCATACCCGAGCAGTGGCGTCACCAGAGCAAGAAAAAACACTTTTTCCATCAGGTGAGAAGGCAACCATGTTGACCCAGTTTGAATGTCCCTGGAGGATATGCTGTACCTCCCCTGTTCTAGCATTCCAAATTCGAATCGAGCCGTCCTTGCAGCCAGACACAATTTGTGTCCCATCGGGTGAGAAGGCAACAGATAACACTCCATCTGAATGGCCCACCAGTATACGCTCAATCTCCCCCGTAGTAGTATTCCAGATGCGAATTGCAGAGTCGCCACACCCAGACACAACACGTGTCCCCTCAGGCGAGAATCCAACGGAGGGTACATATGAAGGGTGTGTCATGACATGCTTGAATGGTCCCCATGACCCAGCGATGCCCACCACTACTCTAGGTAAGTTACCAAACAATGTCAGATAGTGATGTCTTATCAATGCGCTTTTAGGGATCCATGCGAGCGCTGAGCCATACGTGTTCAGGCAGTGACGTGACATGGTCTCAAACGCCATCTGCAGGTAGCGACGAGCATCCTCGAGTAGCAACCGGTGGCGGGCATCAATCTTGGAGTATTCCTGGGAAAATGATGAGCTAAACTCCTCTACCATGTTGATTACTAACCGAGTTGGCTTCTTTTGCAATGCTAAGAGACCTCAGCCCAGAGCCAAGCTCTCCAAGTGCACTCAGGCACTCAAGCCAGTGCAATAAGTGTATATTGGCGAATGTCCCAAGTTCTCTGAGCATCAGTAGAATGCCTGCAGATGGGGATGCAAGAGCCTCTACAAGATGTGAGGCCCAGTACAAGCATGAGTATCTGAGAGTCTGAGGAATAACGCTAGGATCAGGGATCTCATGGGCTAGTCCGACTGTATCACGATCGGGTAAATTGCAGATGTTACGCCGGAGAGACGTATTCAACCTCTGGAGACACTTGACCGCCAGTTTGTGGTGGGTATCTGAAGTATCAATGCAGTGTCTATAGCAACGTTTCGGATTGACGATGAACTCTCCAAACGAGGCGTGAAAAATGGTGATGGGACTACTGTCTGTGATGTGAATGACAGATTGTAATGGCAACAATGCAAATTGAATGTCGCGCTTTTCTAGATCCAGTAGCGATGCGATGTGGTCCAAGGACAGTGGTGTTTGAAGGCAGATCACCGCAGCCAGTACATCATGTCCGTTGAGGCTTCCGTTCCCTGCTGGCTGGCGAAAGGCCAAGTCTACAATGTGTTGGTAGAGCCTGTCAATCGGCTCCGTATGGGGCGGCGAGAAGAGAGGAGAACCGAGTCGGGTGATCTCCGTTAACCGAGACCTGTTATCTTTATTTGTCGCACCGATATAACGAACGGCCGTGGCAGCATAAATGAACAGGTCTGCGCACAGATCGAGAAGAATTCCAAACTGATCGGCAGGAGGCCATGAAGGCAAGCCCGCCGAGAATCTATCCATCGTGGCAATTTCATCCAAAGAATTTTGGAGGTATGTGTGAATATCATTTCGTACCGCATCCTGTGTAGCTTCCTGCAGGGAAGTTTCAATAATGACTTCGATATCCAGCGAATGAACAGGATGGGTCCTAAAAACGCTTTCAATCCAACTCTCGGGTCGGCTTGTAATGAACACTTTGAGCGGTATGCTGGCCATGCCATCAAGGATAGACTTGATCAACATTTCTACTATCCCCGATGCGGAGCATTCGTCCAAGGCATCTACAACGATAATGTAATACACCCCTTGTTCGTTTTCAGTAGCGGTCTTGACGGGATTGACAACCAGGGACAGGAATTGCTCAGATAGATCATTGAGGTCTGCCACATTACGCTTCCTCTTCAGAACCTCTTCTATGGCGGAATGTATTTTTGTGTTTGATTGAGCAAGCTGGCTGGAGATCGTAGGGATGATGCGACGTGCATCCGTCAATCCTGAGCGGGAGCAGAAGAAGCTGGCCCCAAGCTTCTTTCGCCCATCTAGACGTTTGCAGAGGGTGTGGGCGATAGTTGTTTTCCCTGTACCGAGCTGACCGTTGAGCCAATAGACGTTTGGAGCTGAGGGATCATGTGCCCAGGCTTCCAGATCGGCCAATATCTGCACCCGGGTCAGTGCCATGCATCCGCGCGGTTGGTCACCTTCGGCGCCGAACCGTGTGTCATAGGATACGTGCTCGGCGGGTTTGAGTAATGCTAACGGATCCTGCGAGACATCTGCACTATCTTGAGTATGGAATCAATGTCATCAAGTGGCACTGTACTTACTGACGGTATGGGGAATAACCACAGGACCCTGCGCATCTGCAACAAAACTCTCAGTGATGGTTAGGCCAACAGAACCCTCCAACAATCTCACGGATTGAGACATTTTCCCAGTGGGTCATTATGCGTGCTTGCGACGACATGGATTGTAGAAGTATTGAATGAGTTTCGGCTTGAGACTGACGTGGACTGCGGAGGGTGGGTGTGGGAGCTGGCAAGTTCACACGCGAGGGCGATACAGCGCCAGACCATTGTTATATGCAAGCGCTACTACTCCTTTTGTCCTTTTGCTTTCCGAGGAGTGACGCCGACCCACTTATGGTTTTTATTCTAAACACTTTCAACAATATGTCTACATGTCTTTGGAACACATACAACTCCCCAACCGAATATCTGCGCTGGATAGCCAGTCACAAACTCTGCTCAGTGTGCACGAAAGGTCAGCGCCTAATATACTATTCCGATAGTGAGGTCTATCGTCTCCGTCTGGGATTTGTAGACCGGATCCCACTTGGAGGAGTCACCAAAGGAGGTCCAATAATGCCGAACGGAGCGCCATACTTCGTCCGGATAGCCGGGACGAGTGCAAGGATCGTCTCCTTCTGAATTTAGGTCGTCAGGAAATTGGGCGGTTAGCATGAGAGGTAATATTTGCGCCCCTCCCCAATCTAAGACCCCAACTACCTTGGATCGATCTTGAGGATCGAAGAGAATGTTGCGAAGGGAGATATCCGGATGGTGAAGTACCAAGGGAGCATATGGTAATGGAGGTATAAAATAGGGAATGAGGGCGGAAAGCAGTTGGAGTAACTCCAAAAATTGCTGTGGGGTAGCTCGAGGTTCTGACAGACACCGTGAAAGTTGATCAGTCTCGAGATTATGCCATTCCTCCAATGCATGCAAGACTTGGCGCCCTAAGAGCGTATGCCAGAGTTGGGATACGGACTTGTACGGCCCTCCTAGAAGTGTCCCAGTGATTGTGATGAGTTGACCAACAGCGAAACTGCCATCATGGTTTCGTGTCATGCTCCCGATCTGATCAAAGGGTATAAGCTTTCTAAGGGAGGCCTGTAATTTTGCCAAACATTTGACAATGGAGAGTTGTTCCGTCGGACTCATTGCGTCCAGCCCTCTAAGATCGCCTCTATCATTTTCCTGAGAATTTAGCTTTATTCCGTCGATGTAATCCATTACAACATAGGGTGCTCTGGAAAGATTGGTAAACGTAAGATCCCACACATAAATCTGAGGACAGGGATTTCAGGAAATAGTCCCGAGTCCCTAACGAAGAAAAATGGTCGCAATTTCTGAAAGTTTGGTGGCTGGGACGAAATCTTCCTCTTCGCAATTGGGAATACTGGCTGCATAGCATGATGAGTCAGAGAATATAAGTTTGTAAACCGTGTTGTAGCTGCCTCGACCAAGAAATGAGATTGATGTACAGGAAGTTTTAGAGAGTTGCGTTGCAACACATGTGATGAGACCGTTCAGGTCGAGCCAATCGACTCTACGAAGGTCTTTGATCTGAGACTGGATGTCAGCCAACATAATGGACGTGTGCCCTAGCGCCTAGCGGAGATTCAACCGTAGACACTCGGCATTACGCCGCCAATAATACCGGCATCATCCGATTAGTCTTTCCCAGAGCATGGATTTTCACTTGTTTGTAAGCTCTCTTAGCTTCTCACCAAAGGTCATCTCGACCTCGTTGCCTCTCAATGCCTCTTGTACGTGCGCTGTCATCATTATATACCGAACTCTGAGTTTGATTTGGAATAATGTGATAATTTAGTTTCCCACCCCCGCACATCCTTCCCTCGAAGCAGTCTCAGTCACACAAGAGATTAGAAAGATTTATCCTCGAGATTTCTTTCCAAACCGTACATTCTTGATTCAACCCCACTTTCCCTATTGACTAATCCTATATTAGCGAACTCCGTCCGTCTGCCTTTGGGAAAGACTGCGTATTGGCTGTTCGGTCCGGATCAGGGCCCAAAGGTACTACATTAGTAACTTACATCTAAATTATATGATATCATTTAGGTGGTGCTCATACATGGCCTCTCTACGCCTGTACCGATATGGAAGTACCTCGCACCATTCCTATCCGAAAATGGGTTTAGGGTACTTGTATACGGTTACCTGGCTTTTTATTTCATATCACCATGTAACTAATCCTGGCAAATAGATCTCTTCGGAAGAGGGTATAGTGAAGCCCCAGAAACCATCTATAACGCCGACCTTTATACAACACAGCTTGCACTGCTCCTTCAGCACGTGCAGTTTTTGAAAGCTCATATTGTAGGACTTTCCATGGTACTCAACCCTTTCCCCACCAGCCCAACACGTCTCTTACTTCGATTGTTGTCCAGGGTGGCGGGATTGCTGCAGCTTTCGCCGCAACATTCCCCAGTCTTGTGACCGAAAAGGTGGTATTCATATCTTCAGCTGGCGTAATGGATGTAAGAACCCGCCACTCCCCGCATGTAATTTATATACTGATCATTGACTCTTAAGCCACCTGAGAGGGTGGCCCAGATGACGGTTCAGACGGTCAAAGTATCAGTTTTTTACAATCATCTTGTCTTGACGTTTAACAACTCGTGTCGTTCAGGAGATTGGCCTTTCTATGCCTAATCCTTCCAGCATGACGGACCAGGTTTGCCCACTTAGTGACTACAAAGAAATATGATTGACTTTTGGGAACAGTTCAGAAAATTCCAGACTGAATGTCTTCCAGGATATGCAGAGGCTTTAACATCTTCTATAAAGGATGGTCCAATTCGCGACATGGACAATGCTTTCAAACTCATCGCTGAAACTCCTCGTTTGAAGTGTCTTATCATCCATGTGGGATTCTTGCCTATGTTTTTAGACATCAGCTGACCAATGTACAGGGCACCAATGACACTACTGTGCCCATCAAGTTTGGAGAGAAGATCAAAGCGCTACTCCCTGCAGCTGAGTTCCTTCCTGTCGAGGGTGCAGATCATGACATGATCCTCGCGGAAAATAATTATGAGGAAGTTCGAGTCATTGTACTGAAGTTCTTGCACAGCTGATTTACAATAAATTAAAGGCATTGGCGAACATTTCATAACCCTGTAATTTTGATGTCTTGATTATGCGTGTTTAAGACAGGATCGATCGATCCGTTCACTGCGTCCGGAATGATTTTTCTTCCTCCAAGGTTGTCAAGCTGTGACATTAGCAAATATTATCAATCCACATTTATACCAACCTCACTGTGAGCTCGACAGTGATTTTTTGCTTCGATCTTTTTGATGTGAATCACTGTAGGTATCATTACTGGTATGCTCTTGAACACGGGACAGATTGTTACAATGACCGTGTGTTAACTTTGTATTCAGACATACAAAATGCACTGTTCCGGTACACGTCCCTTTTGTGCTTTTATCGGCTAGTAATGCGGGTATATGAAACAGTCTTAACTTCGTAATACCTCGCTGAGTTTTGGTCGGAGATGGCGGCTCGGCCTAAATTTCACTCAGCTGATGGGATTTTCGTACTTGAAGAAACAACAAAATTCATAGAATCACAAATGTCGTCGTTTCCAGGAGTATCATATACTTTTTCAGATGTAAAAATCGGTATGTTTCCTCATTGAAGAATGAGCTGTACGTCCATTCACATTTACCGTGCAGATGCTAGTGGTGATGTCTCTTTTCACATCGGCGCCAGTACATTCTCTTGTAAGTAGAGCTTGTTGTCGTTCTAACTATCCTCAAACAAAGTTTATCCGTTGTCTCATGGTGATTAGGGCCAATATTCTCACAATTAGAAGGTAGAATCTATGAAGAAAATATGTATAAGTTTTTTATGTATTTCCTTTTTGTGAGTAGCAAAGTAATCTTGAAAGCTCTTGAGTAAGTCCTTTGGGACCTTGTAGAGAAAATGATGGATGTAATATTGTTTCATCTGCATCTAAGTTGAACAATGACCAGGCTTGAAATGTATTGTTTTGGCTGGTGGCTGTGACTCAAGGTAGAGAAAAGAGGTTGCAGGACCTGCTAGCAAGATATGGAGAATATTTTTGTTACTACTACTATCATTATACAAATCTTCTGCTATTTGTACACTACTTCTCAGTGAGCTTGGCAGTAATTCATATGTAGATAATCCCCCTAACTATGAGAGGTGTGTATCAGTGATAAGACCTGGTGACCATATGTTATTTGATATCAAAAAAATAAGATTCTGTCCTGTCATGCAATCTGGACTCTCTGTTATGCCTGCAATTGTATGTACTCCTAAATCCATATGTTTGGCCCTTGATTGGTAATGACATGATCTGTCTCCATTTGGTATCAATCAGTCATGGGTTACGAGCTGGATCCAAATTGAATTTGTGTTGTCATATGGAACTGTCTGAATTTATCTGTATAGTAAGAAGCCTTTATTCAGTGCTTCCTCATTTGCAGGACGGCTGCCTCGATATTTCCCTTGTAGTGGGCCTGTACTAGTTTGTTAGGCACACATATGCATCTCCCATATAAGCAAGCAATCTCCCCCTATGTTGCTGCTTTGTATCTACCTAAACCATCTCCAAGAAACATAGAGATAAAATAAATGTACTACATGGTGGTAATTTTGGAATGATAAAATAGAAATGAGAACTACAAAGAGCTAATGCAACATGCTATTGTGATAATACATTTAGTCATACAATTGTACATTTCTCAATAAAATTGCACATGAGGCTGTATATGATTTCATCCAATATGACTCTGCCACGATATGACCTGGGGACTCACCAAGAAGTAATCCAGGAGATATCTACCTGGGTGGATGGAGGTGATAACAGGCAACATGTTGACTCTGCAGACCTGCCAGATATGGTAAAACAACAATCGCACACACAATTGTGGAACAATATGCAAGCCAGGATGCATACTGGAAGGACCTATATCCAAAAGGAAGGCTTGCTGCTAGTTTTTTCTCCCAGGATCACTTCTCAGCTAGCTATTTCTCTCCCTAATATTCAGGTTCACATAGAGAGAGCCCTTGAAGACAATCCATCAATCCTGAGAACTAAGCTGTAGACTCAATTTGAACAGGTGATACTTTATCCTATTTGTGGCTACTTTCAACCTCAAAATGTGCCCATGGTTGTTGTTATCAATGGACTCGATGAATATGAAGGAGAAGGTTCAACCGAGTTCATCCAAGTACTTGCTGATACCTATTGCAACTCTCCAAATCAACTCCGGTTTTTGGTCACTAGCTGAGCTGACACTGGTATTCAAGAGGTGTTTAGGCAATATTCTTCTAGAACCTGTCCTATGGATCTATGGACATTTGATGTGGATAATGCAATTAGTGTTTGAAAAGTTATACCAAATGAGATTGCTTTATACTATTGTAATGTCCCTGAATTTTCCTGTCGTTTATACATATGGATCTGACCTTTCTGGTATGCATATATACATGCTGTTATGACCCTGCCCCTAATAAACCCATTTTAGTCCCCACAGCCACCTGCACCTTTTCTGGGACCTTTCTGACCATAAAATCTAGGACGACTGCCTTCCCATGATTCCATTGCAACAACCCAAAGTTCCATAATCCTGACCTCCCGCAATTCTATGGCCAAGGTTCCGCTCCTTCAATAAGCAATGTGCAGGATCACCACATACCTCACTCCCTTGTTCTCTCTTTTCTATTGACCCCTTGTATTCCCTTCTCTCCCTTGTCTTTACTCAGCAAGCAGATAGTACAAGGAGTAGCTATATGTATATAACCCCCAGTTGACTGGACTATTTGCCAGTATGAATATTGACTTAATCTGTGTCCTAAGTTCCGATTCAGTTCTGGTAACTTTCTGACTTTCCGAAATTAGGGACAGACAATCGAGGAGGGTGCAACACATAAGTTGAAGCCAAGTCCCTCTGACCTTGTACACCTGAATGACTAGTCGTACCAACCTAATACCACAACTAACCCTAAGTCCCTGGCACTCCCCATCCGTTCCCATCCTTCCGTCCCATCTGTGACCCCACAACCCCAACCCTCTACATCCTCGGAACCTCGACCCCCTTCACAGAACCCTTTGGAAACCTCCAGAAATTCTCCTGGAAGTATTTTACTAAGCACCTGACACGCAGATTTAACATATGCAATGCATTATTGTAAAGCAATCTTCATGATGACAAATGTTTATGACTATCTGTTTTGATGCATTGTTCAAGATCAATCTATAAGGTAGAAGACAAATGGTTTCCGCTAAGGTCATGTGACTCAAATGTCACATCCACCATTTTATACAAGGATCTGGCAACATCAACAAAAAAATGATTCTGAGACCACAGATCAATGGTATAGAACTATATGTACATGGTCTTGGTTTTACTTTTTGAAAAAATCACTATTGCAAATGTAGTATATCCAAACTTTCAAACACCTTCTCAAAATTCATAATCACATTTTTAAGCAGTCTGACACTGTTAAAATTTTTTTGGTCACAAAATTTTTGTGCTGACATAATCACCTGTATAAGGAAATATTCCATATATAGAAAGACATTCCCACAGGTAAGGTAGAGGACATATGGATTCCACTAAGGTCATGTGACTCAAGTGTCATATCCACCATTTTGTACAAGGACCTGGGAACATGCCAGATACTATTTTAGCTGAGATAGACAAGGCTGATATTATATAGTATAGCTGAATCATTATTTCCATAACAAATCACCATCCTCTGTAGCAGAATATACAATTTTCACTTGACAATGAAAAATCTTGCACCTGTGACCATAACTATCACATCATGTGACCTTAGCGGAAACTGTTTGTCTTCTACCTTACTATACTATATTTGAGGCATTTTTCCATATTTTCCTGCTCCATGTTTGACTTTTATTGCCTTCCTATCTGTATATGCCCAAAACAAGGCATGTGTGTGGAGGTACTTTGGAGCATCACATGTTTTGGGATTTTTGTCATGTGGGGTCACATGTGATCATGTGGCATACAGCTATAATGAGCATACTCAGGAATGGTGAAGTATTATCCCTGCTTATTAGGAATCACTATGCCAATATGCCCAACTATTCAAATTAGCCCCGTTTAGCCTAACTCCACCTCATTCACCTTGTCATCCATATGCTCATCAGCCTTCGAATTCAATGCACCTCATGTATCTGTCTTGGCATCACACGCAACTTTCAATATGCTCCACTTATTATGTCCATCCCCATATGCTCGCACATCCATCTTCGCCTTTATTACTTTTAATATTTTCCTTTTATATTCCACTCCACTTTCCTTATTCACAATTCCGCTCTGTCATTTTTATCTCTGATATCTGATCTGCTGCTACATTCCTTATAGGGCAACTCCATTGAGAATCAGGGTGATACATCACCCCTCAATGTCATGGAGGAGATGAAGATTGGGACATAGTATTCTGTTCTCACTTTTTCAATCTTTGGACTTTCTTATCTATTATAGGAATCTAGTAGACTCCTCACAGATTTTCAAGTAGTATAAGATCTTGTACATTCAGTAGTCCACTCTTCAGTCAGAAAATCGACTAAGGTTTCAACTAAGCTTCCTCTCTTCATTTCAGTCTTCATTTCTGCTCTTGCTATTATGAAGGGTCCAGTGTTGTCCAGTGGGTACAACACACAAGTTGAAGCCAAACCTATCCAGAACCTCACCATTGCTTCATCCTTGGGAGATATTACTTTGAATTACAGCTCCGTCATTTTTTCTATATTGTAACACTGCTTCACATGGAGAACCATGTCTTTAATCTCATCCCAGATATATATGAGACAATCCTACCATCCACATATGCACCTGATATACCACAACTATACACAAATAAGATAGCACCCTCCAGGGAGGACTCCAAGGAAGATGGGGCAGCTAATATGGCAGATGCCAAGGTCTACACAGATGGCTCAGACATAGATAGTAAGGCAGGTGCTGTAACAGTGCTGTACAGGGAAGGGAAAAGGGTAGCAGACCTGAGATACTGTCAGAGGACCACCCTTTCTGAATCCTAATCTGAGTCCAAAGCCCTATTTAAAACTCCGCTCCAATTCCGAGACTGGGAGCAAGGGTCCAAGGGCAAAAGAGGAATACCTTGACCTCTATAACCAGGCCAGGTCCACAAGCTCCATTATCTGCTAAAACCCCCACAACACCCACAACACCCACCATCTATACCATCTCCATGTCATCCATGATATCTGTGACATCTGTGACCTCCTGTGCAATAAACAGTTAAATACATACACTGACAAGTACTCTAAAGGCCAGGAGTCTAGGGATCACAGGGTGGTAAACTGGAATAAGTTTAGCATGATAATTAGGCTCCTGAATAAGTGCCTGAGCCATGGAGTTAGTAGGACTCCAATGTATAGATTTGTAAGCTAGTGCACAGACCATCTACATAAGGGTATATAAGGAGGGACTCACTGGCAGTAGAATCCTTAGGCTTTCCTCTTTGGATTTCCCCTGCCTAGGTGAGAGCCCTGCATGTATTTAGGTAGTAATTATATATAAACTTTGGATTTCCCCTGCTTAGTCCTCTCTATGAGATAGCTCTGGAGAAGCATGGAGGGTTGCCCTTACATCAACCCCATGATCCAGAGCCTTATCATGCTGATATTAGATGGGAAACTGAAGGACTACAACATCTCAGCATTGTATACAGCTGTGAGGGCAGTAGCTCTCATGCATGCAGCAAATAAAGCCTTCCAACGGCCCTAATTTGTGACCTTGCATGCCTCTCCATCACAGGCTACTTGAAGAATTGGCAAACCCCTGACCAAGCAGGCTGCACGCACAATCCCCAGAGCACCAGCACCATTGGCCTTGTTGCCCTTGGTCCTACTCCCAGGACCCATGCCGATGGACATTAAACACAACCAAGTGATGTTATGCCTACCCCTCATATGCCAATGATGTGGCAAGCCCGGTCACTTTGCCCAAGAATGCCCCCAGGCATACAATGTCTGCTTTATGACATCTGAGGAGCATGAGGAGCTGATGGAGTACTGGATGGTCACCACTGATATTCGAAAGATGACTGAGACCAAATGTAAGGGCAACCCTCCTTCGGAACTGATCTCGACTGCCGGAGGCTGGAACTGTCAGGGGACAACCTTCTCCGAAGCCTGATCCAAGTCTGAAGTACCATTTCAAACTCCGATCAACTCCGAGGCTAAAACATCCAGAAACCACCAAGTGGAGACAGGAACGATCTTGAAGCATGATGACTAGAAACCCGG
>QLPI01025202.1:0-19120 GCA_003314275.1 Chroogomphus rutilus
TAAATAAAATAGACTGCCTACAAATTCTTCAAACCTACTGTAAATTGCTCATAATCTCATCACCTATACCTTACACTAAGAAGTGGCTTCTTTCTCTTTACAACTGCCTTCATCCCAGCCTTCTTCAGGTTCCTCCTTACAGTCTTGGATGTCACTGGTTCATTGAGAATGTTTTTGAGCATCTGGGTACCCTGGGTTGCATTCTCAATCTTCCCTCTTTGCATGAGCGATATGATATGGTGGATGTTGGAGGGGGATATCTTGGATAGGCAACCACCAGTGGCCTTGGGTATATCAGGACAGTGTTTCCTGTGAATGGTAGAGATAGAGCCAACAGAGATACCAAGGTAACAGGAGTTGTAGTGGCTAGAATGACCAGTTTTGAGCAATTGGATGATAGAGTCAACTTTAGCAGCAGAGAGAGGCTTCATGGTTCTGAACAAGGGATGTTTGGCTTTGTTTGGACAGAAACAAACTATAAAAAGGTTCACACGATGTCACGTGACTTGTCATGTGATTTCCAGCCCTGTATATACAATTTATTGCATTAATAACTGTGAGGGACAAAACCGTTCAAATGCTTCATTTTTTTAAATAATTAATATCGCAATGAATATTGAGAGTTGCGTAATTATCTTGGTTGTGACCACAAGTTCAGAAGCAGGGCTATCTCCACTAATTACGTCATATTTTATGATTATGTAATCCTCCCGTTATTTACATTACAACACAAATGTTCCAAATACTTGAACGGTTTTGTCCCCTACTGTAGGTCATGCCGTGATGCTGTTGGGTGAGGACCGGCATGGGACTTCGGGAGTACCAGGGGGTGCGGGAGGATTGGAAGGATCGGGGGGTTCTGAGGGTCCAGAGGAGGACCAGTTGAAGGATGATGAAAGTGATGGGGATAAGGGGGAGGATAAAGAAAAGGATGAGGAGATGATAGTAGACAAAACTTTGAAAGATGACTGAAAATAATTTTTTTTTATTTGACTGAAAAATAAAAAAATAAAGGCATATGAGGAGAAATGAACAAGTGAACATGCTGGAGTTTTTGGCAGATCCGGTCATGATAAACTGAAGGAAAGAGAGGTTGATGGTAGATTGAGAAGGATGTATTCAGGAGTGGGTGTGGTCATAAGGTCAGGAATAGAATGTTAGGATGATGTAGGGGCAGGATGGATAGGAATTAAGGTCAGGATGGGATTGGGATTGGTGAATGGAAAGGGGGTTTTCGGGAGAGGGAGGTCTTCAGGAGGGGAGATTGTGTAGTTCAAAGTATATTCAGCTAGTTGCCACCCCCCCCTTTTACGTAGATGTCCTATCGTCTACTAAGAGTGCTGGCCTCAAGCTGAGGGAATGGAAAAGAATGGTAAGAGCATATTAATGCGAATATATGGAGCGGATGAAACAAGAACAGATGGGGACAGATAGAAGAGACCTTAGCCGAATATGCCGAGAGGTCCCAGCTAAAAACTTGCCAGCCATTCTGGTATACAAACATGCGTGAGGCAGTTGTATTGACTAGGGCTATTTGGCAGTGCTTCCAGCAAAGGAACAGGATCCTGGGTGAGGCTTTTGGAGCAGTGGCAAGTGCTGACTGGACTGAGGCCACCAGGACGCACCTAAAGGCATTAGTGGCATGATGGAATGTAATACTTCCCAATACCCTGTTAATCAATGGATTATAGCAGGTGAGTGAGTTGTGAGCGAATATTGCCAACCAATAGATCTAGTGACATGACAGACAGATGGGTGGACTGAGATTGTCCTGATGGAAAATCTAGTAGGCATGTCTATATATTCAGTAATAACCGAATTAGCAGTACTAGATTAAAATTTTCTAATAGAGAATAAAATAAAGGGGTAACTATGAATGGATGCTGATACAATCAAGCATGCAAGGTGGGTTGCCGAAATTTTTTGGCACCCAGTCAGATGACAGAAGGAATTAAATGGAAAATAAGGAGACATAGGAGCATTGATCTAAACCTCACTACTAGCATCCGCCAAGTCAATGCAACTCTCGGTGTGCTTAGATGCTAACAGATGGCAGACTACTCTTCGGTCGCCATTGCTGAGTCCTCAGCATTGACGTCTGAGGCATCAGCTGCCGGTGAGATAGAGTTAGGAGTGGTAGTCGTGCATGCTTTGGTTGCCTTAGGGCATTTGGCAACTTTGTAATTACTGGCAGCACAGAGGAGACACAGGTTGTTGTCCATGCATCTTTGTCGTTTGGTTGGGAGAAGCTTGCTGTCTTTGCTGAGGGTCTTAGTGTACTTGGGTGGATTTGGCTAGGGCGTTTTCCCATCCTTGTTCTTAGATGTGTCCTTGCTGCTGTTATCATTGCTGTTATTTTGCTGGCAGTTGTCCAAGGTGGATCTGTTGCCAGGCTTGTCTGATTTTATATCTTTCTTTGGCTCATTACTGCCCTCCGCAGACTGCTCAGCCCTTTGTTCCCAATACCTCATGTCAATCCTTTGAATGCGATTTCAAAGTTCGTCGAGTGTACGGGGTTTGTCAAAGTGGATGAGGCCATCCTTGATGTGTTTCTGTAGTGCTGTATATGCCTTGTGGAGGAGAGCATTGTCATTGTAGTCGACAAAAGCCACGAGCCTGTAAAATTCCACAAAAAACCTAGTGGCTTTGTGGTTGTCCTGCATAGTTAGCTTTTTGAGAGCCATCTCAGCATCGGCTCTTTCGTCCCAAGAGCCGAAATTGATCTGTAACTCATCGATAAAAAGCTCCAAATTGCTGGTCCAGCGGGGTTCTGTATTGGGGTTACCCATCAGGTAAGGCTCGAAACATTCCAGAGCTGTTCCTTTCAGGTAGGAAACCATATAGTTGACTTTTTGCCTATCATCAGGGAATGAGTCAGGTTCATTCTGCAAAGGAAGATAAAACCCTTTAACTTCTTTGGGTCGGTCCCATCGAAGGGTTCTGGTTCTCAAATCCTGGCAGCTTGACCATCCTGTCGGTGATTCTGGGTGGTCCTGCCGAGTTCAAGAATGGCATTTAGAAGGTCATTATTATTGGCTGGGTTTATAGGGGCCCTGGCCGTAGGAGGTGGCCTGGCTTGTGGAGCCTGTCTGGCCTGTGGGGCTGGCCTGGCTCAGGGAGCTTGCCTGGCTTGCAGTGGTACAGCCATGGGCTGAGGTGGTGTGGCCGCGGGTTGCGGAGGTGTGGCCATAGGTTGATGGGGTGCAACCGCAGGTTGAGGGGGCACAGCTACCGGAGTGCATGTCAAGTACACATACCAAGTGTCCGGTAATTTAGCAGTACCAACCGGACAGCCAGACTACGTCCACATACAAGTGCCTATGCCACATGCAAGTCACTTGGTAGGCTGGTCTTGGCTCAGCACATCCATCATCCACATTCCTTGTCCCTATCCCTCATCCACTCTGCCCCATTTACCATCCATCAATCCTACTCCATCCACTCCTTATTCCTCGACCTACCTCACCTTGGGACATCCTGTCCTTGTTTTATCCTTGGCCACAACCCTATTGGTTTATAGTTGGGCACTCCCTATTGTCCTATCCTTGGCTACATTCATATTATTCTATTTCCATTGTCCTATCCCCATATACATTCCTTCAATCTAAATTTACTCGTTGTGGACAATACCCCTACATGCTCTGCATACCTTATTGTCCCACATTCCTTATTCTACATGTGGCTTCTTAAACCTATATAAGTAGGACATGCATGTACATACTTCCTCATTCTGGATATCAACTAGGCTTAGGCCCCTTACCTTCTCTTTCCTCTGCAAAGTCCTCTACTCGAGCCGGCACTTTCGGCACTCTCTGAGTATCTCCTCTGTTCCAAATTGGTGGCATGCATGGAAAGTAGGGCACAATGCATGAGTATGTTGAAGCCAAAGCCACTACTTTCGGCCTGCAGGACTTGGCTGCTCCTCGCCCGCATCTTTGGCATTACCAAAGCTTGACAGTGTGAGGAGGTTCAGGCATGTTTGCCTGCCGATTATGCTGAGGTTGTTCCTTGGTTTTGGTGTCTGCATCATAGTGTACCAAACCGGGTTCATCCTCTGCCGGATGGGGTTCTTGATTGTTATTGTCATAGTCTGCGTATTCAATGTGGTCGTCAACTACCTGTTTGATGCGTGGTTCTTGCTCAAAGGGGGAGGCAAGGCACCACAGTTCAATTGCTGGCAAGGTGTAACTGATGAGAAGGGGCAGGGTGCTGGAGGCCTCACACTCCCTTCGTTGATTTACTGTGGGGGTGAGCCAATTGTCTTCCATGTGGGCTGTTGATCTAGTACGTGGGGGCATAATCGTAAGAACTGAAGTGGCACAGAAAGCAGTGTCACTCTGAATATACTGTTATGATTCAGTAATGCCAATGAGTCAGTCAAGTCCTGCAGACTGTTCAAGGTGGCTTGGCTTCAACATGCTCATGCGTTGTGCCCTGCTGTTCCATGCATGCCACTGATTTGGACAGAAGGGAGACCTGGGAAGATGCCGAGAGTGTCGGCCCAAGTGAAGGACTTTAGACAGGAGAAGGGCAGACAAGAGGATGTAAACCAAGTTGATATTCAGAGTGAGAAACTATCTACATACATCCACTACTTATATAGGTTAAGAAGCAAGATGTGGAACAGGGTGGCATAAGGAATGGAGAACAATAAGGTATGAAGGATCATGTGGAGGTATTGTCCACAGTGATCAAGAATAGAATAAGAAATGTAAGCGAGAATAGAATAATGAAATATGGCTGAGAATAAGATAATGAGAGAGTGGATGAGAATAGAACAATGGAAAATGGCCAAAGATAAAACAATATGGTCATGACCAAATAATAAATAAATAATAAGTGTCCCAAGGAAAACGGGTAAAGGAATAGATGGGGGATGGGAGATGGGAGAATAGTAGAGGATAGAGGGGATGTGATGAGAGGAGTGGTCCAGAAAATGTACCAGATGTACTGAGCCGAGACCATATGATAGTGAGGGATGATATGGGTAAGAGTTGGTCAGTTGGTATTGCCAAGTGAACCAGAGCTTGGTATCATGGACTTGACACCAAGCGCTTCTGCCTAGAGACTGATGCCTCAGCATATGCAACTGGTGCCATACTATCTCAACTCTGCAATGATGGAAAATGGAGACCTGTTGGCTTTGTCTCAAAAAGTCTCTCAGATACAGAACACAACTATGCAATCCATGACAAAGAGCTACTTTCTGTCATTTGTGGTTGAGAAGGATGGCATCACATCCTAGAGGGAACCAAGTACAAAATTGAGATCCTGAATGATCATCAAAACCTCACTTACTTTGGTTTGGCACAGAATCTCAATCGCCGTCAAGCTCGCTGGTCACTCTACCTCTCTTGCTTTGACTTCTAACTGATCCACCATCCTGGTTGGCATTCAACTAAACCTGATGCACTCTCAAGACAGGTAGATTATAAGCAGGGGGAGGAAGATAATCAGAACCAAGTTTTATTACAGCCAAATATGTTTTGCGTCAGTGCAACAGGTGCATAACTAGTTCCTGGGGAGGCTGATAACTTTCTGGAAAGAGTTAGGGACTGTGTAGACCAAGATGAAAAGATTGTGAAGGCACTCAAAGAACTTGGATCTTCAGGAAACCTCCAAGGAGAAGAATGGGCAGAAGAAAATGGCCTCATCCTCTACAATGGCAAGGTATACATCCCTCTAGACTCCAAACTGCAATATGACATTGTCAACAATACAAGCCTTGCAGGACATCTGGGTCACTGGAAGACAACTGAACTTGTATCAAGGAACTATTGGTGGCATGGCATGGGACAATACATTGCCAAGTACATAAAATCCTGCAATCCCTGTAATAGGACCAAAACTTTTCCTACTCTCCCTATGGGCAAGCTCCTCCTCAATCGTATCCCAGATGGCAGATGGCAGGTTATTACTGTCGACCTAATTACTAACCCACCAGTCAGGGCTACAATGCTCTCCTAGTGGTTGTAGACCACCTTTCAAAGCGTGCACATGTAATTCCCACCACATCCAATGTAAACTTAGTAGGGGTTGCCTGACTATTCCGTGGCCACATATGGAAACTCCATGGCCTACCTGAAGAGATTATCAGTGACTGAGGCACCCAATTTGTCTCCTAATTTATGCGAGAGTTAAATAAACTCTTAGGCATTCAGGTTGCTCCTTCTACAGCCTATCACCCTCAGTCTGATGGCCAAACAGAACAAGTTAACCAGGAAATTGAGAAATACCTCCGACTCTTCGTTAATCAATGTCAGGATGATTGGCTAGAATGGATCTCCCTTGCCGAGTTTGCATACAACAATCAAGTTCACTCTGCAATGCAGACCACACCCTTCATGCTTGACAATGGCCAACATCCCAGACTTGGACTAGAGCCAACTTGAGAAACTCGATTAGAAGCATTGGAGGAGTTTACCACAGGTATGAAATCAGCTACAGATGAGGCTCACTCTGCTCTGGCAAAGGCTGCAGATGATATGGCACAATTCTATGATTTACATCGGCAGGCTTCCCCCTCATACAAGATTGGTGATAAAGTCTGGCTAAATGCACAAAATATCACAACAACTCGCCCAATGAAGAAACATGGTTGGGTCCATATATGGTAAACAAGGTTGTTTCACGGAATGCCTATGGCCTCCAGCTCCCTCAGTCCTTTGGCCGTACCCACCCAGTCTTCTCCATTAACCTCCTACACCCCTATGAGGAGGATCCCATCCTTGAACAACATGTTCAACCTCCACCTCCTCCCATCATCTGAGATGGAGTTCCAGAGTATGAGGTTGAAAGGATTTTAGATAGCAGAGTTCACAGAGGACAACTAGAGTATCTGGTATGCTGGAAGGGTTATGGGGCGGCAGATGACCTCTGGCTACCTGCAAGGGATGTCTCAGGGGCCAGGCGACTTGTAATAGAATTTCACCAGCAAAACCCAGAAGCTTCGCAGTATATCTCAGCCACCCTATATGTGTCCCTCCCCTTTTGAACCCTAGAGAACTTTACCAAGGCCCCAAAACGGCATCTCTTCGATTGGACACAAGGGAGGTTCCTAACACATGATACCCAGCTGCCCCCCCAAACTAAGCGACGTCCCACCTGACATTGATTCTTTCCATTTATGCTCCATTTACATTTTCATTTCATTTCATTGACACTTATATAAACCCCCTTTCATTCCTATCCGTCCTTTCAGCCCTATAACAACCACCTCCACCACATTACCATGTCCAGCCAACAAAACCTCATCCCTCTCCAGCCCATCACTACCCCACTCTCCTCACACTGGTCTATCGACACAGAGGACCTTGAGAGGGTTGAAAAACAGCTCAACCTCCTAGCCAAACCTTGACCCACTCTATCCCTTCCTTGGCAGAAGAGGCATACTGCTCGCCAGTCCTATGACCTAGGAGACCCTATTATCCTTGGTAACCCTGTCATGCTTCCATGCACATTCAAAGGGTTCACAGGAGGAGTGTCTCATAATGACTCAGGAGAGGATACACAGGAGGCATTGTTCCAGACCTTTAACTTCATGTGACCTGTCTGCCAATTTACTCTCCCACTGTATCGTAGAGAGAGGGTTGAACTGAGTAGAGCCTCTCCCCACTCCTCTTTATGGGATGGAATGAGAGGGTATCTGATGAGATGTTTTCACTGAACCTACTCTCCAAGGCCCATGTTGAGATACTGTGTATTGAGAGGGGGGTGATGTCAGGGTTTGGTCAATCTTTTCCTATTTACATGATCTCCATTTCACGTTCTTTGTTATTTAATAAGCGCCGGAGTAGGGTATAGGGTTGTGACTGGTGTGACAGTGACTCCTCAGCTTGATCTCTGAGGATTACCGCTACACCAGGTGAGCTTTACATGTATTTCTTGGTAGTAGACCTTGTATAGACTGAGGATTACCACTACACCAGGTGGAATATCCCCTTTCAGCTCATAAATATAGGATTATCTTGTCATTGTGACCTTGTCAATAGCATCGCCCTAACAGCTTGTCAAGACTCAAATATTAGCAACCATGTCAGAGTCACTAGCTTTAATGCTAGAGAAGAAGAAGAATGCAAAGGATATCTGGGACACTCTGGTAGCTGAAATGATGAAGAAACCAAAGATGGTTGTCACCAGCATCCAGAGACAACTCTGGAACATGAAATGCTTGGAAGATGATGATCTCAGAGAGCACCTTGATAGGGCTCAAGATCTCTTTGCAAGACTCAATGATATGGGAGCCAAGATCTCTGATGGAGAGTTCCTCGATATATTATTAGCCTCACTGCCATCCTCCTATGAATCCATTTTGAATGCCCTCACAACATCTCTTGAAGAAGTTGGAAAGCCTGTTAGGTCTCAGTAATGCTGAAGGTGCAGGCAGAAACCAGCCAAGTCCTGCAGGCCAGTTGTAGTGGCTTGGCTTCAACATGCTCGTGCGTTGTGCCCTACTTTCTGTGCATGCCACTGATTTGGAACAGAAGAGGTGCTTGGGAGGATGCCGAGAGTATTGGCCCAAGTAGAGGACTTCTAGACAGAAGGAAGGAGAGCAGGAAGGTGTAAACCTAGTTGATTCTCAGACTGAGGAACTATGTACATGCATTCACTACTTATATAGATTAAGAGGCAGAATGTGGAATAAGGGTGGCATAAGACATAGAGGAAAGAATAAGGTATGGAGACCATGTGGAAGTATTGTCCACAGCAATCTAGAATAGAACAATAAGATGTAAATGAGAATAAAACAATGAAATATGACAGATAATAAATGAGTAGGAGTGTGGGGGGAAAAATAGAATAATAGGAGGTGGCCAAATATAAAACAATAGGGCTGTGACCGAATGATAATGAATAATGAATGTCCCGATGTAAAACGGGCAAAGGGAAGGATGGTAAATAAAAGAATAATAAGGAATAAAAGGGATGGGATGGGGGAAGTGAACCAAATCATGAACCAAATGTACCAAGCCAAGACCATGTACTAGTGAGGAATGACTTATCACTGGTGTGGGATTAACAGTAAGGGTCATTTGGTTGGTACTACCAAGTGAACTGGAACTTGGTATCATAGGCTTGTGTCAAGTATACGTACCAAGACCCATTTATTCAGTAGTGCCGACCGAGCAGCCATCCTATGTTCATGTCCAAGTGTCCACGCCGCATGCATATCACTTGGTACGCCGTTCTCAGCTCGGCACATCCACCACCCACATGCCTACTCCTCACCCCTCGGCCCGTCTCACCTCGGGACTTCCTGCCCTTGTCTTATCCTCGGTCACAGCCCTTGTTTTATAGTCAGGCACTTCCTATTGTCCTATCCTTGGCCACGTCTCTATTATCCTATCCTTTATTGTTCTATCCCTGTTTTACATTCCTTCATTCTAATTTTACTCATTGTGGACAATAACCATATGCTCTGCATACCTTATTGTTCCACATTCCTTATTCCACATGACACTTCTTAATCTATATAAGTAGGGCATGCATGTACATATTTCCTCATTCTGGGTATTGACTAGGCTTAGGCCCTTCTACCTTCTTCCTCCCTGTTAAGTCCTCGACTCGGGCTGGCATCATCAGCATCCTCCCGAGTACCTGTCTGTTGCAAATCAGTGGCATGCATGGCAAGTAGGGTACAATGCACGAGTACATTGAAGCCAATGCCACTACTCTTGGCCTGCAGGACTTGGCCATTGTCCGCCCGACCTTTCGGTAGTGCCGAAGTCCGTCAGTACCTGAAGCTTGACAGCTTGACAAAGCCCTTGGACCCAGACAACATCATCCAGATCCTCAAATCACAATATGATAGGCATAGGACACTGTCTATTATTCAAGAGGACCAAGGGTTCGTAGGTACAACAGGTAAAAAGGTGCATATATGCACCAACTGCAAAAAGCCAGGATACACTGCCAAAATGTGTTAGGCTAAAGGTGGTGGCAGAGAAGGCCAGGGGCCAAGGCAGAAGAAAAGAGCAAAATTTAAAAAGAGAGAAGGAAAAGGGAAAGGCAAAGCCAACGTAGCTGATGAAGATGAGTCTTCTGAGGGAGACAATGATGGATCTATGGCATTTATCAATTATGATTGTGCCGCCTTCATTAGAGACGGAACAGGTGATACAATTATTCTAGATACTGGAGCAAGTTCTCATATGATACCATATAAAAATATGCTTGAGAACTACAGAAGCTTCCCTACACCACATACTATTCAGGCAGCCAATAAAGGCAGCTTTGATGCATATGGCAGTGGACAACTCAAAATAATTACAAGAGTAAGAGGGAAAGCAGTCACATTAACATTGAAAGATACATTATATGCTCCAAAAATCACCTTCACCCTTATTTCCATAGGCCAATATGATGATACTGGGAACCGGACAGAGTTTGCATCACAGAAATGCACAATAAAAAATTCATCCGGCCATATTTTATTGCAAGCACCTAAATTACATGGCCTATATAGATTGGACAATCAGTTGACCCAACATTCCACTCAGCGATGTCTTACTGCCATCAAGACACACTGCAGGCTTGGGCATATATCTTACAAAGTCCTTAAGCACCTGATGGATTGTGGCATGGTTTTAGGCCTAGAGCTTTCACAGGCTAGAAATAAATTCACCTGTGATGCGTGTATTAGAGCTAAGATTACACGCAAACCGCTCCTAAAAGAATCAAGTGAGCATTCAAAGAAAATTGGTGATAAAATATATTCCGATGTATGGGGACCAGTGAGACACATTACTATCGACAAAAAGTCTTACTATGTCTCGTTCATGGACGATCACTCAAGGGAATCAGTGCTCTACCTTATGAGCACCAAAGATCAAGTCTTTGCCAAATACAAACTGTATGAGGCGATGATGCTTCGGCAGAGGAATGTATGCATCAAAATGCTTCTATCAGACCAAGGGGGTGAATACACAAGTGCTGAATTCAATAATTATCTAGACAAGCAAGGCACTAGACACCGGTACATGGTGCATGACACTCCTGAGCAGAATGGAGTAGCCGAGCACCTAAACCTTACTTTGGTCAAAAAGACCCGTGCTATGTTGCTAGATTCTAATCTCCCTAAGTTCCTATGGGGATATGCTATTCAGCATGCGAACTACCTTAAAAACCACACACATACATGAGCTCTACCAGACAAGATGCCCTATGAGATGATTTACCACCAAAAACCAAATTTACAAGATGCTCCCAAATGGGGGAGGGACGTCTATGTAAAAATCAAACAAGACTGTCAGGCCTCGGTAATGCGGAAGGTATGGGCAGGAACCAGCCAAGTCCTGCAGGCCAGTCATAGTGGCTTGGCTTCAACATGCCCATGTGTTGTGCCCTACTTCCTGTGCATGCCACTGATTTGGAACAGAAGAGGTGCTTGGGAGGATGCCGAGAGTATTGGCCCGAGTAGAGGACTTCTAGACTGAGGGAAGGAGAGCAGGAAGGCATAAACCTAGTTGATTCTCAGACTGAGGAACTGTGTACATGCATTCGCTACTTATATAGGCTAAGAGGCAGAATGTAGAATAAGGGTGGCATAAGACACGGAGAAAAGAATAAGGTATGGAGACCATGTGGAAGTATTGTCCACAGCAATCTAGAATAGAACAATAAGATGTAAATGAGAATAAGACAATGAGATATGACCGATAATAAACGAGTAGGAGTGTGAGGGAAAATAGAACAATAGAGGGTGGCCAAATATAAAACAATAGAGCCATGACCAAGTGATAAATGAATAGTGAATGTCCCGAGGGTAAACAGGTGAAGGGAAGGATGGGGAATAGAAGAATAATAAAGAATAGGAGGGTGGGGTAGGGAAAGTGAACCAAATAAAGAAACCGAATGTACCGAGCCGAGACCACATACTAGTGAGGAATGACTTATCACTGGCATGTGGGATTAACAATAAGGGTTATTCAGTTGGTACTACCAAGTGAACTGGAGCTCAGTATTGTGGGCTTGACAAAGACGATAAATTGCTACCTAGAGCCAAGAAAGCTAAGTGGATCGGTGATTCTGCACAAAGTGACGGCCACTGCATATACTGGCCGGATAGTCAGCAGGTATCTGTCAAGTGACATATTATATTTGAGGGGGTGAAACCACCCTCAATTGCTCCTATTCTACCTACTGACAACTGCCTAATTGCTATACCAAGAGCCATACAATATCAGCCAATACCACCCATGCTGGCACCTATCAAACCGCCGGTATTGTCATGTGACCTATAGATGGGTGAGAGCTGCATTGAAGAAATAATCAAGCACACACCAGAGAGAGATTTAGACAATATGCAGCCAAGTCAAGAAGACGTGAGTAGACCTAAAGAAGCTCCTCCACTTAGAAGAAGTGAGAGAATATACTTACTGTATGAGAGAGCTTCTAAGATTGGCTCAGGCAATAGATCTCAAGCTGGAGAAGCCACACAAGTGAATTTTACCACCCTCGCTTGCAAAGATGTTAAGGATAATGTACTCAACAATATTGCACATAATTCAGATTTTAATACTGAAGAGAATGAGGGCAATACATGTGACTACCTAGCTATAAGTGCCAAAGAAAATGATTATGTGTATATATCAAATGATCTACAGTTTCCTATGACAACTAAAGATGCCCTTATCATTTATACATGGAAAACTGCCATGGATATGGAGATCAAATCGCAAATCGACAAAGGCACCTGGGAGCTTACTATACCCCCGCTGGGTGTGAATATTGTTGGAAGCAAGTGGACTCACATTTTGAAATGCAATCAGAAGAGTGATATAGTTCATACAAAGTCAAGGCTCATTGCTCAAGGCTTCATACAAACATTTGGAGTTGATTATGATGAGACATATGCACTGGTTGTACGTATGACATCATTATGCACCATATGTGAAATTGCAGCTAGAAATAATTGGCCGATACATCAAATGGACATGGATGTTGCATATCTAAATGTACCCCTTGAAGAACCTATATATATGTACAAGCTGCCAGGCTATTTTGAAGAAAAGCATGACAATGTATTATTGCTGAAGAAATGCATATATGGGCTTAAACAATCAGGCAGAGAATGGTATAAGTGTCTATCGAATGCCTTCTATTCTATTGGATTTACAAAATCAGCCTCAGATGCTGCTGTATTCTATAGACACAGGCCGAAGGACAATGTGATCATTGGAGCTGCCATAGATGACCTTACTATAATGGCTACAGATGATTTTATTTTGCGGGGCATTGAAGAAGATCTCAAAGATATATTTAAGATGAAAGACCTAGGAGAAATCCACTGGCTTCTCAATTTGAAGTTCGAATGGGACAGATCAGCTGGGACAATCAGCTTCTCTCAAGAAGCATACATCGACAAGATACTCGACTGATTTAACCTACAAGATGCAAAGACACATACAACTCCACTTGATCCTACATGCAAACTATCTAAAGAACAATGTCTGACTAGTAATGCCGAAAAGAAAAACATGGAGAAGATTCCATACCGGCAGGCCATTGGTTCACTCATGTGTGCAGCAGTAGCTACCCAACCAGATATTTTGTTTGCAGTATCATTATTATCTCAGTTTCTAGAAAATCTGGGGATTGCTCACTGGAATGCAGTTAAATGAGTATTTAAATATCTGAAGGGGACAAAAGAGAAAAAGCTAGTATTAGGGGGGAGCCGGGATAGCTTAGTAGGATACTCTGATGCCGACTAGGCCTCACAAGATTACTGGCACTCTATATCAGCCTTCATCTTTCAGATCAACTCAGGAAGCATCTCGTGGAGCTGTCAGAAACAGACAATCATAGCCCTCTCGTCTACTGAGGCTGAGTTTATTGCATTAACTCATGCCACTAAAGAGGCTATATGGCTTAAACATTTCATTACCAAAGTTTTCCAGCCAATAAAACATCCAATAAAAATTTATGCTGACAACCAATCAGCTATTACTATAGCCTACGGTAATCAGCAACACTCAAGGACCAAACATTTTAACATTCAACTCTACTTTATCTGAGACACGATTGAGGAGAAGAAGATTCAACTCGAATACCTATCAACTGATCAGATGGTCACAGATATTCTCACAAAGGGTCTACCAGGACCTAGAGTGAAGATTCTCACCGAAAAACTCGGCATATATTGAGCTTGTATGGTGTAAATATGCACCTCACCCCTGAGAAACCAATCTCAATATATTTTCTTTTTCTATTGATTTTGGTTGCATCTTGTGGACAATGCAATTCTAAAATTTCCAAAATTTATTTTGTATTTTTACCCTCAAAACTGAGGGAGCTATATCATGTTTTTGTATACTACTCACATGCACTTACACATGCACCACACAATGCATGTGGCCAGCTTCCTGGGAAGGGACCGGTAGTTTGGCTCCATACCGAAGAGGTGGTATAGGGGCCAGCTCAGGCATATATGTGGGTGAAACAACACCCATGTATGCCTTCCTCCTCAGTGGTCGACAACACTCAGGAGGTGAGCTGTCTCTATAAATATATGTAGATTTTTCGATTATTTACTCTGTAGTAAAATTCCTTAGGTATTTTTCTGAATAAATACTTAGTGGTCAACAACACTGAGGAGTAAAATTCCTTAGATTGCCAAAGAAACACTCTAAACTACTGCACAAGTTGCTCATAGTCCTATCATGGAAAACCTCTCTGACTTCATCATCTCCCTCTCATCATCTCCACATATGCATTTCAATATTGCTGCCTGTCAGTCCTTGTTTTGTGAGCCCATTTTCATATGCATCATATTCTAATTCTAATTCCTTTTCATCTGTCTCCTTTTGCTCTATGTATTGTCCTATCCCTATGGCTCCTTCACTCCTCCAGTCGCCTACTGTATGATGTGTCATTGTTTATTCATCTGGTACTGTAAACATTGGTGAGTTCTGTCATTTCATTTATAAATCTTTACTGATCTTTGTTCAATTGTCCCTTGTTTTTATCCCCATTTTCCTGCCTGTTTATCCACATATATCCATCTCTGGCCCCCTTTCCTCACTTCTCCCCCAACTTCCCCTCTCCGTTCTCTACTCTTTCCACCCTTCCACCCCTCAACACAACATTGAGTAATAGAATGACAAATGTCATTCTGTTCTACCTTGGAAATACTATTGGAACACTTACATCCTATTTTGTTTTCACTCCTTGCATTTCTCATCTAGTATAGGAATCAACTTCCTTTTAACATAGACTTTTCATAGATAAGAAATTAGTATAAGATCCTGTATGCTCATTAGTCTGTTCTTCAGTCAGAAATTGACCAAGATTCCCTCATTCACTTCTATCTCATTTCCACCCTTGATATTATGAAATTGGGGCCTAGTGAAGTCTGATAGGTGTAACATACTGTCAAGTACACAATACCAAGCCTCGGTTCACTCAGTAATACCAACCAAACAACCTCTACCATTTAATCCCACACACCAGTGACAAAGTCATTCCTCACTAGTATGTGGTCTTGGCTTGGTACATTCGGTTTATCATTTGGTCCACTTCCTTCATCCCATCCCTTCTATCCTAGTTATTCTCCTTCTCTTTTTCCATTTCACCTCAGGACATTTCCTATTCACTTATTTCTCGGTCACAGCCCTATTGTTTTATATTCGGCCATTTTTTATTGTTTTATTTTCATCCACACTCCTATTATTTTATTCTCAGTCATATTTCATTAACCTATTCTCGTCTACTTTTTATTATTCTATTCCTGATCACTGTTGACAATACTTTCACATGGTCTCTATACCTTATTCTTTTCTCCATGTCTTACAAGACCCTGATTCCACATCTCACTTCTTAACCTATATAAGTAGTATATGGATGTAGATATTTCCTCATTCTGAATATCAACTTAGCTTATGCCTTCTTGTCTTCTCTCCTCCTGTCTGAAGTCCCCTACTCAGGCTGACACTCTTGGCACTCCCCCAAGTATCTTTTCTGTCCTTGGCATACATGGAAAGTAGGGTGCAATGTACAAGTATGTTGAAGTCAAGCCACCCTGATCGGTCTGCAGGACTTAGCCAATTCCTACTAGAATCGTGAATTTGATACTATTACAATAGTACTTGGCCCACACATCGTCGGCATTCCCAGTGCCTGATACACACAAGTTGAAGCCAAACCCTATTATGAACCTCACCATTGTTACAACACTGGGAAATTTTACTAAGAACTATTGTGACTACATCCTTTCAGTTGTTAAAATGTGTGAGTCCTGAAGGATTCCTAGGTCTAGGAGAGTTTCCTGCCACTGGAGGGGCTCTTTGTGCAGGAGAAACCACAGGTGCAGGAGAGAGGTGCTATAGTATGTGGAAATTCCTATATTCATATCTATGAGATATTCAAAACATTTCTTTCCATTCTTTACATACAGTATAGTAGACTTCCTTGATATAGATTTCAGTCAAGCTTAATCTTAGCTCAAATTTTTTTAGATTAATTTTTTTTTAATTATATTACAGCTAAGACGTCTCTTGAGAACATTTTTGCTCCATATTATAGGGGCAAAAAAGCTTTTGTTGTGGCAGAGTAAATTATTTTGTAGAAAAGGTCAATGTGAAGCTTAAGGCAAGAGGGCAGTATCATTCTGAATATTTATATCCTTCCTTTTGTTTCATCTTGTCTAATGCCTAAACTGCAGCCATATTTCAGCATGAGAATTCATAGTCAGGACATATATAGTTTATATTTCACTTTCTGACACTTCAGCCTTTATTGCAAAGGACTGAACCATAACTGTTTAGATTCTAACAGTCAAATTGTCACAGGTATAGATACAAGCATGATACCTAATTCTCTATGCATGGAATTTGCAGCCCGTTGTGATTAGTCATCCATTTCTTTGTATTATTAGCATGTTGCATGTCATGCTTTAGTAATGTCAGGCCTCGGTAATGCCGAAGGTACAGGCAGGAACCGGCCAAGTCCTGCAGGCCAGTCGTAGTAGCTTGGCTTCCACATGCTCGTGCATTGCACCCTACTTCCTGTACGTGCCACTGATTTGAGATGGAAGAGATGCTTGAGGGGATGCCAAGAGTATCGGCCTGAGTGGAGGACTTCTGAACAGAGGGAGGAGAGCAGGAAGGTGTAAACCTAGTTGATACTCAGGCTGAGGAACTATATACATGCATTTACTACTTATATAGGCTAACAGGTGGAATGTGGAATAAGGGTGGCATAAGACATGGAGAAAAGAATAAAGTATGGAGACCATGTGGATATATTATCCACAGTGATCTAGAACAATATGATGTAAACGAGAATAAGACAATAAGATATAACCAATAATAAACAAGTGGGAGTGTGAGGGAAAATAGAACAATAGAGGGTGGCCGAATATAAAACAATAGGGCCGTAACCGAGTGATAATTGAATAGTGAATGTCCTGAGGATAAGTGGGCAAAGGGAAGGATGGGGAATAGGATAATAATAAAGAATAAGAGGGTAGGGTAGGGAAAGTGAACCAAATAATGAACCAAATGTACTGAGCTGAGGCCACGTACTAGTGAGGAATGATTTATCACTAGTGTGTGGGATTAATGATAAGGGTTGTTCGGTCGGTACTACCAAGTAAACCAGAGCTCGGTATTGTAGGTGTGACAGGTAGCCCCAATATATTTATAGTCAGATTAAGGTCAATTTAGGTCAAATCCCACTCAGAGTTTTTGTAATTAACAATAGGAGATGCATAGCTTCCCTAATGTGAACACTCTATAACAAAATCTCTCAGAAAATTTGAACAATCACTGATTTAAGATTGTGTGTTATCAAAATTGAGTAAATTTTAGATAAAAATAAATTCCTCCTAAATGCAATTCTTCTCCCTCCCTTATGTGGTTTGGCTTAAATGTTGCTTATATATGGTAGATTCTTTGTGCAAAACCTTGTATCACTGGAATGAGAATAGACCTTGGACAATCAATTTGTATCAAGGAGGTATCCTGTATCAAGGAAGTCTACTATACTATAGGACATATAACAGAATATATTGCCCCTGTCTCCAAATATTCATTTTTCTCTTTTCTTTTTTTTTATCATATGCTACTCAGTGCTTTTTACAGTGATTCATAAAACTGGTCCAATGTTTAGCACTTTTCACTTGCTCTGAATTTATGAACCAAATAAAAATCTATAAAATCTGAGAATATTCTCACAGATACCCCTGCATCTCAGCTTTCAATTGGTCTCCTCATGTTTATGTAATAATTCTTATTGGTTGAGATATTGCAATTTTTTGACAGTAACTCATTGGACCAATTTTGTTACCTTCAAATGTGTGATTACAATCAGAGGTATAGTTAGGTTTGTATGGTCACATGACTTGTGGTGGAGTTATAATTGGGTCATGTGATCACAACATTGAACAAATAGACTATAACAATCTTCTTCAACAAACCATGAAATCCCTCTCTCCTGTTCAAGTTGACTATATCCTTTTTCAGCTTAATGCTGGCCATTCCACCTCCCATATTCAACTCTCTACTGGTGTAGGCCATGTCACCATCTGCAGACTTCACTCTAAGCACCACCCTGACCTCTCAAAAGCTGTTAAAGGATGCCCATCCAAGCTTTCTCCTGCTAATATTTGATATGCTGTCCACCTTATCAGCTCTCAAAAAGCTCAAAATGTAGTATAAGTTACCAGGACCCTTGAGGATATCATCAATGCACCTCTCTCCACTCAAACTGTGTGCAGGAAGCTGAAAGAAGCTGGATTAAAGGCTGTGGTGAAGAAGAAACAGCCTATACTCTCCCAGAGACACAGGAAGGAGAGGGTAGATTTTGCTATTGCTCACTAGCATTGGACTGTAGAAGACTGGCAGAGGGTTGTATGGTCAGATGAGACAAAGGTCAATAGGCTAGGGTCAGATATGTCAAGTACATGTACCAAGTATTGGGTAACTCGGCAGTGCCGACTGAACGATCAGTCTAATTCCACACACAAGTGACCAAACCGCATACAAGTCACTTGGTATGTCGGTCTCAGCTCGGCACATTCATCATCCACATTCCCCATTCCTATCCCTCATCCACTCTTCTCTCATTCATTATCCATTAATCCCCACCCCATTTATGTATTCTTTATTTCTTGGCCCATTTC
>QLPI01025222.1:0-10215 GCA_003314275.1 Chroogomphus rutilus
TCTGTAGGCACAAATTGGAGCTTGAAAAATTTCTTCTCAACTTTCTCCCTGTGTCAGGCCTCAGTAATGCCAAAGATGTGGGCAGGGAACAGCCAAGTCCTGCAGGTTGGAAGTAGTGGCTTTGACATTAACGTACTTGTGCATTGTGCCCTACTTTCCATGCATGCCACCAATTTGGAATAGAAAGAATACTCGGAGAGTGCCAAAGGTGCTGGCCTGAGTAGAGCACTTTACAGGAGGAAGGGAAGGTCAAGGGGCCTAAGCCTAGTCAATACCCGGAATGAGGAAGTATGTACATACATGTCCTACTTATATAGGTTAAGAAGCGTGGAATAAGAATTGTGGGATAATAAGGTATGCAAAGCTTGTGGGGGTTTTGTCCACAACAAGTAAAATTAGAATGAAGGAATGTAAATGGGGATGGGACAATGGAAATAGAATAATAGGAATGTGGCCAAGGATAGGACAATAGGGAGTGCCTGACTATAAAACAATAGGGTTGTGGCTGAGGATAAAACAAGGACAGGATATCCTAAGGTGAGGTGGGTAGAGGAATAAGGAGTGGATGGAGTAGGATTAATGGATGGTGAATGGGGCAGAGTGGATGAGGGATGGGAACAAGGAATGTGGATGGTGGATGTGCTGAGCCGAGATGGAATATCAAGTGACTTGCATGTGGCATGGGCACTTGTATGTGGATGTAGTCTGGCTGTCCAGTCGGCACTGCCAAATTATTGGACACTCGGTACATGTACTTAACACCCTGAGCCAATGGTATATAGGGAATGGCACAGGTCATCCACCAGTCAAGTGTGGGTGACCCAAACCCAAACTCAAGGACACCTGACCTAGTGATGTTGGCCTATCCCATGCTATTCCCTAGTGGTATATCACTTCAATGTTCTTTATCAAAGAGTGATGCTCAGGATTCTTAGACATAGCAATTACAGGCTGGGTATTGCAGTAAATGGTGAGTTATGGGATGTGATATCTAAGCTCAGTGAGCAGCTATTTCAACCACATGGCCTCCTATCCAGTAAGATTAGCTGTCATATATTTGGAATCAGAGGAGGATATGCTCACTACAGCTCCACCAATGAAGAAGGCATAAACAGTCATTGACCATATTCTGTCCTCATCCCTAGTATAATTCTCATTGTAGTAGGCCTGGAGTATTGGCTGAGGACTAGGGCTAGTGTCAGGCACCGAGAATGCCAACAATGCATGGGCCGAGCACTATTGTAATAATGCCAACTTCACGATGCTGGCAGGAATCAGCCAAGTCCTGCAGACTAATCAGAGTGGCTTGGCTTCAACATACTCATGCATTGTGCCTTACTTTCCATACATGCCACTGATTTGGAACAGACAAGATACCCAGGAGAGTGTTGAGAGTGTCAGCCTGAGTAAGGGACTTCAGACAGGAGAAGGGAAGGCAAGAAGGCATAGGGAATGTGTAAGGGCAACCTAAACAGGTGTTCTACCCTGGGGCGGTGCACTGGCGAAGGGGGATCCAAAGAGAAAACTCTAGGGAACCCTTCTCCCACTGACTACTGTATATAAGCACCATCGCTATGGCGCTCCGCGCTCTACCAGGCATCACCCTCCATACTGACCGGGAAGTTCCACCAGGGCCTCGACACTGAGAATGAACGACGAAAGGAGGGCCAATGGTTATAGTTGACACTTCTGAAGGGTACTTGCCAACAGGGATGATTGTTTGGTATGCAATACGTTCGGTATTGCCATGAGTGGGTCGAACGGATCTCGGTCGGCAGGTGTGGAATATGGGTGGGTCGATGCTGGTCGGGATTCACGATTGGGGGTTCCCCTGACATCACCCCCCTTCTAAAATGCAGCGTCCCTGACGCATTGATCCCCACGGGCAGGACTGGCGTGCGGGATCTGAAGGTGGACGCATCCAGGGCATGGATTTGGCATGGGGCACCTGGATGCAGACAGTAGAAGTTGGTGACAAGGTTGGGGGCCCGGACGTTGTCTTTGTTCTCCCATGAATTCTCTTCATAGCCATAACCTTCCCATTTGATAAGGAATTGTAGTCAATTTGCTCTCATTCGGCTGTCGAGTACTTGTTCGACCTCAAAGTGTTCCTCTTCGTCGACGAGAATCGGCTGCAGTGGAAGGGGCTGTCGCCTACCTGGGATGGGGTCCGTTAGAGCCAGGGTGAGTTTGACGACAGGGAAGACCGGGTGAAGACAGCTCAAGGCCTTCAGGAGACGAAGTCGGTATGGGTGAGACCCCACTTGCTCCTCTATGAGGTAGGGGCCGAGTGGCCTGTGCGCTAGTTTCTTGGACAGCCAATTAGTGCGAATATCGCTAGCATCGAGGTACACATTGTCGCCTGGGACGAATGTCGGTGTCGGCTGGCGCCTACGGTTGTAATAAGTCGCCATGTCATCTTTGCCTTTACCAGGGCTGCCTTCGCTTCCGAAAGTGCTCCCTCCATCCGCTCCTTGAACTTGTTTACAGACTCAAGGCGCGATGGGGGTTGGTGCAGTTCAAACCCCATCCACGGGTGTCTGCCCGTATCCAGCAAGAAGGGGGACTCATGGGTCGAGGCGTGAATGTGGTTATTGTACTGGAACTTGGCTAGGGGTAGGAGATCATCTCAGTCGTCTTGCGTCTCATTGACGAAGAGGCACAGGTACTGTTCCAGTTCTTGGTTCACTTGTTCGGTCTGACCATCCGTCTGCAGGTGGTAGGCCGTAGAGGCTGCCAAGCAAATGCCTAGCAAGCGGTAGAGCTCCCGCATGAACTTGCAGATGAACTGGACCCCTCGATCGGACACCACCACCCTCGGCAACCTGTCCAGCTTCCAAACATGGTGTAGGAAGAGTCGTGCTGCTCTGGCCCCATTACTGTCATGTGAGTTGGTATGAAGCATGCCCATTTTGATACCGAGTCTACCACGTTCATCACGGCATCATACCCATGCACGTCTGGGAGCTCCACTACAAAGTTTACACTTATGGTATCCCACCGTGCCTCGGGGATCAGGAGCAGGTAGAGTTCCCCGGCCAGTCGTTGTCTCTGGACCTTCATCCGTAGGCACAGGTCACATGTCTTGGTATACTCGCCGATGTACCGAGACATGTGAGGCCACCAGTAGTTTCGGGAGACGGGTTCAAGGGTCTTCCAGCGACCGGGATGCCCAGCTACCTTGGAGTTGTGGTGATGTGCTACGATCCGTTGCCGGAGGCCTCCCACATCTGGAACATACACCTTGCCTTGGTAGGTCAACAGTCCATTGGCCTCTGCCCATTCGGCCAAAACCAACAACCTCCCTCCTGCTTCCTGCAGTTTCCTCACCGCCTCCATCACTTCGTCCTCTAGTGTCCCTCCGGTTAGTGCCCTTTTCAGTTCTCGGGTGATCCCCCGCTCTTCCCCTTCCAGCACCACTCCTTCTAGGGCCCGTATCGCAAACAGCTCTGGTCGGAGCAAGACTAGGTCTCTATTGTCGCCCGCGCCCAATCCATGGTCTGACCGATGCAAAAGCACGTCGGACTTCCCCATCGCTACTCCCGGTCTGTGCCGCAGGTCGAAGTTGAAACACGAGAGGTAGAGGGACCAACGGGCTTGTTGCCGGTTCAACTTGTTTGAGGATCGGAAGTACTCTAGGTTCTTGTGGTCGGTCCAGATCTCGATACGGTGTTCAGCGCCCTCTAAGAAGTGTCTCTACTCCTCTAAGGCCTGGATGATAGCGAGCATCTCCTGATCGTGGATATCATAGTTCCTCCCTACTTGGGAGAGGCTTTTCAAGTAGAAGGCAATTGGGTGCCACTTGCCATCCTCATGCGACTGCTGCAAAAGGACCACCCCTGTGGCTACATCAGAGCTGTCTGCTTCCACTCAGTAAGGGCAGGTATCGTCGGTGAACCCAAGGATGGGCGCTATCATGAACTTCGTCTTGAGCCCTTCGAAGGCTGTCTGTTCCTCGTCTCCCCACTTCCACTTTGCGTCCTTCTTCACAAGTTTGAAAAACAGCCTGGCATGGTGCGAGAACCTCTCGATGAACCTCCGATAGAAATTGGCGAAGCCCAGGAAGGCCTGCACCTCTTTTTGGTTTGATGGAGTTGGCCAACCTGTGACCCCTTCTACCTTGACGGGGTCCATTTCCACCTTGCCATGAGATATAATGAGGCCCAAGTACTCGATCCTGGTCCATTCAAACTCACACTTCTCCAGCCGAAGGTAGAGTTTGTGGGTCCTTAGTCGTTCAAGGACCTCCCGAATGACCCGTTGATGCTCTTCGAGAGTCTCGGTGAAGATGAGGATGTCATCCAGGTACACACACATGTGTCCTCCATTACGAGGTCCTGAAAGATGTTGTTCATCATGGTCTGGAACGTCGCGGGACTGTTAGTGAGGCTGAAGAACATGACAAGGGGCTCGAACAGTCCCCAGTTCATATGGAACGCTGCCTTCCACTCATCTCCCTCCTTGATCCGCACATTGTTGAACCCCCATTGCACATCCAACTTGATGAAGTACTTGGCCCCTCGAAGTTGCGCAATGAGGTCTGAAATGATGGGAAGGGGGTACCGGTTCTTCACTGTCATCGCATTGAGTACCCGATAGTCCTGGACCAGTCGGAGGGAGCCATCCTTCTTCTTGATAAAGAACACGGGGCTTCCCATAGGGGATTTAGAGGGGTGGATGCGCCCCGTACGCAGGTTCTCTTGTAAGAACTCATCCAGTTCTCGCTGTTTGCTTGGGGAGAGAGGGTACACTTTGCAAGCCGAGAGTTTCGCTCCGGGCTCCAGTTCGATAGTGTGGTCCCACGTCCTCTGCTTGGGGAGAGAATCGAAGGACTCCTTCTCGAAGAGGTCATTGAAGTCTTGGAGATAGGGCAGGATCGTCCCTTTCTCTTTGGGGGGGGTGCTCTGGAGCGCCTGTTTGGCCAGTTGCTGCACAGTTGTGGCAGCCACAATGGTAGCAATCAGAACATTCGGGGGGGCCACGGTTGCAAAAAGGCGATCACCTGGTTCGAGGAAGGGCACACTGTCGTCAATACTTTTGCAGTCTTCTGACTCATCGGTCATCATGCTTGGCAAGGGGCCGGTCCGAAGAGTCTGAACTGCCATTTCCTCTTGACATTCTTTCTGTAACTGAATCCGGCAGGTGTGGCATTGGGCAGAGCACCAGTTTAGTGTGACTTCTTGCATATGCCAGTCAACTTCAGGGTTATGATTGTGGAGCCAGGGATAGCCAAGGATCATCTTGTGCTTCCCCAGATTAGTAACAGCAAACATGGCCCGTTCCAAGTGGTCTTGATAGCGTAAGATCACATCAACAACATGTCGGATTGCCCCTCCCTCGTTTGGGGTACCATCAACATTGTACACTGGTGCAGGTCGAGTCAATGGGTGCAAGGTCAATCTCTCGGCAACCGCAAACTTTCGGTCTATGCCATGGGACCCGCTGTCTAGTAGGGTGGTTACCCCCTTAACCTCGGCGGTGTCAGTAGTCTGTATCTCTCTACCTTGAGGTTCAGCGAGTTCAGCGAGGGGGTTGAAGCCACTACATAATGTTTTGGGAGACTGCGTTTCCAACGTTTCAACCTAGGAAGGGGGGGAGGTGGTTTTGGTGGAGTCGGTTCGGGAGTGTCTGTATCGCTTATGGCTGAGGCATCATCGTTATAGACAGAGCAGCAAAGCGATTAAACAAGGGCAGCGAGGGCACATCCTTCACTCGCTGCCTTGGGCAAAACCCCCTGAATCTACATCTTCAACCTCTCCAGCCTCATTGGTATCTCAAAGGTCCGCAGAGACCATCCAGTACTCTAGCATCTCTTCACGTTCTTCTGTCATCATGAAACGCACATCATATGCCTGAGGGCATTCTCAGGCAAAGTGGCTGGCCTTGCCGCATCGTCAGCACGTGAGTGGCAGAGGATACCGCCACCTGGTTGCATCGACGTCCATCGGCGCAGGCCCAGGGGGTGGCATTGGGGGAACAAGGGCCGACGATGTTCTAGGGGGAACGGGCACAGCTTGCTTAGTTGAGTGTTCGACAGGCTTTTGGCTAGGCTGTGGCACAGAGGCATGTAGTGATGGGAATTGAGGCCCCTGAAAGGCTTCATTTGCTGCGTGTGTGAGAGCTACCACTCGCGCTGCAGTGTACCATGCTGAGATGTCATCATCCTTCGGTCTCCCATCTAGCATCAGCGCAATGCGACTCTGGATAGTGGGGTCAAGGCCTCGTCGGAACTTCATGATGATGGACCATCCATCTGTGTATTCGGCCTTTCCGACTAGGTCTTCGAATTGGTCAATATACTCATCGACCAAACGCTTGCCTTGGTGGTACTGGTGCGACTCCAATTGATTTGCTGCCTCAGTAGCCTCGTGCAGGGGGTAGAAGTGTTCCCGAAAGGCTTCTGCCAAGGCCTTCCAGTTGGCGTAGAGCGGCCTGCCTGTTTTTGCCTCATGCATGAACACTCGGCTGGAGAAGGTTGCTGCTCTCCCTGTCTTCATAAAGGACATTGCCCAGAGGATCTGAGACTGCTCATCGGGGAAATCGGTGCCACAGACGCCGAGGTACAAGGTGCAAGACTGCATGAACGCACGCCCATGTGAGCGGTCACCATCAAACTCGGAGGGCTTGGCGGGCTCTACCATTCGTTTCGTGGGCTGCCAAATACAGGTCTAGAGGCCTGCCACTAGATTCGTCATGGTCGCCTGTAGCGTGTTCAGCCTCGTCTCTAGATCCTGCTTCTATCTTCTTTCTCTTAGTAACTCCTGTTCTATGCCGGCCAGTTGATCCAATAACTCCTGGGCCGATAGCAAGTCCATGGAGAGTAAGGTTTTTTGTAAGTGAATGAGGAGGGGCTGCCACTGTCGCTATTTCCGAAGAAATTCAATTCGGAGTCGTACGAAGGGGCAGCTGGTGCTCGAAAAAGAGAGTTTTCTACTGTAAGGGCAACCTAAGCAGGTGTTCTACCCTGGGGCGGTGCACTGGCGAAGGGGGATCCAAAGATTTAGTATGGTACCTAATACATGGGGACTAGCCTACCTGGCGAAGGGGGATCTAAAGAGAAAACTCTAGGGAACCCTTTGCCCACTGACTACTGTATATAAGCACCATCGCTATGGCGCTCCGCACTCTACCGGGCATCACCCTCTGTACCGACCGGGAAGTTCTGCCAGGGCCTCGACACTGAGAACAAACGACGAAAGGAGGGCCAAGGGTTATAGTTGACACTTCTGAAGGGTACTCGCCAACAGGGATGATTGTTTGGTGTGCGATACATTCGGTATTGCCATGAGTGGGTTGAACAGATCTCGGTCGGCAGGTGTGGAATATGGGTGGGTCAATGCTGGTCAGGATTCACAATCGGGGGTTCTCCTGACAGAATGGCACCGGTTGGGCCACCCTGCATGGGTCACCAGGTCAGGTATCCTTGGGTGCAGATGCAGGTCAAGCTGAGAGCACCCATAACCTGGCCCAACCTATGATGTCACATGTGCACATACAATATGCATGTACCACACCCACACATGGATGATACGAATGCACCAGATATGTATGTGCCGCATGTGTGTTATCGCCCATCCCCCAATAAACACACATTAATCTCCACAACCACCTGCACCGTTTCCGGGACCTTTCCAACTGTTAAAACCTGAAACAACTGCTTTCCACGAATCTGTTATATCAACCCAAAGTTCTGCAATTCTGAACCTCTGCAATTCTGAGATCTAGGTTCCACTCTTTGATAAATGATGTGCAGGATCATCACATACCTCACTCCCTTGTTCTTCATTCTCTATTAGCCCCTTATACTGTTTCCTCTCCTTGTCTTTACTCGGCAAAAGTTAGTACAAGGATTAGTTACATGTATATAAACCACCAGTCAACTGGACCATTCACCAGTACAAATATCAACTTAATTCTGTTTCATAGTTTCTGATTCAGTTCTGGTAAACTTTCCGACCTTCTGAAATTAGGGACAGATGATCGAGGAGGGCATAACACATAAGTTGAAGCCAAGTCTCTGCAACCTTGACCAACTCAAATGACTAGTCATACAACCTAATACCGTGAACAGTCCCTAGCCCCTGGCACTTCCTATCTTTCTGTTGCATCTGCTTCCATCCATGAACCACAACCTCTAGTCCCCCCACCTCTGAAATACCAAACCCCTTCTCGGAAACCATTCAGAAGCCTCCAGAAACCCTTCTGGAAGTATCTAGCTAAGCACCTGACATAAGGATTTAACAGTATATTCGTACTCACACTCCTGAATGTCATGAGCTTGAGAGCTATCACATGTTCACAAGGCCTACAGACAATTGCCCAGGCATCTGCTCGCCATGCATCCATCCCCCAAGAACTTTCCACCCCCGGACCCAGTTTCCAGATGCCTCAGACCCCAGCACACCCTCCAGAACCTTCATCCGACTCCAGATTCACAAGCACAGACCTACACCCATGCTCAAATATGACCAACCTGTTCCTTGTGAACCACCCCCTGGTGACTCAGCAATTGTTGCCCTCAGAGATGCCATTGGCACCACCCCCTTTTGCATCCCCCCCCCCCCTATGTACCACCACCCTTTGCACCTCTGCCCATCGCACTACCACTTGTTGAACCACCACCTGTCGCACCTCTGCCTGCTGCACCACCCCCTGTGGTCTAACCCCATATTGCACCACCCACTGCAGTACTACCACCTCCCATACATCCAGGAGGGGCCCCCATCTTAGGACCCAATGATGTGCCCAACCTCACTCAGGCCCTCGTTATGCTGGCAAACAACTTGACCAGCCCCAGAAGATCAGCCCCTCACACCACCAAGGTCAGGGATCTGGATACCTTCGACAGATCTAATTCAAGGAAACTACAAGCCTTCCTAGTGCAGTGTAGCCTGAACTTCTGTGATTGCCCTGACGCTTTCAATTCCGACAATGCCAAGGTAGCTATGTACTGTAGTACCTGACCGGTACCACCCTGGACTGGTTTGAACCAGCCCTCTCTGCCCCTGACAAGCCAGACTGGCTCTATGACTATGAAGAGTTCATTGGTAAACTCAAAACCAACTTTGGCCCCCATGACCTGGAATGAGAGGCCAAAGCAGACCTCGAGAACCTCCGCATGCATGATAACCAGTGCATCATGAAATATGTAGTTGAATTCAATCGACTAGCCACCCACATCCACTGGGGCGATGCCACACTTCGTCCCCAGTTCTACAATGGACTCCCCGGCAGGATCAAGGATGAGATCTCCAGAGTAGGAAAACCCCACTTGCTGCTCCAACTCTGCCTCCTGTCCCAATCCATCAATGCCTGCTACTGGGAGCGACGATCAGAAATTGCAAGAGAGTCCCTCTCCACCCGGAACTTCGACCATCCCTATGACAGAGGGGGGACCCCCATGACCACATATTTGGCCCTGAATATGGGCAATAAGACAGCCAATCCAGGCCAACCCACGACCCCATCCAGTGGCAGCAGGACTACTACAGACCTATCATCCAAGCCCAGTAAAGACAGAAAACTTACACTGCAAGAATGGCAACACCACTTCAAACAAAACCTCTGCCTCTTCTGTGGCAGATCGGGCCACATAGCCAAGGAATGCCCAAGATCCACCACAGTCACCAAAGGGCATGCAGCCTCCATGATAGAAGAAATTGAAGAAGAGTCCAAAGCTTTGGATGCTTTGGAAACCAAGGAATAAGAAGCAAGGCCTCCAACTCCGGCACCAGTTGTTTACGTTGAACACCAACAGTGCCCATGGAGTAAAACAAACAACACGTCCAACCTTTCAGGAATTTTGAACACCCGTGACCAATCATTGAAGAATTTTGACCCATTTCCTCAGAAACAACTCTGACCCTCCAAAAATCTGTCAGATTCTAGTTGCCAGGACACCATACGCTCACCCACTATGATCCATCGATCGACAGGGCATTGAGTACTACTCATTTAGATTTTTGTCCCAACTGATTCTTGGTGCCATCGAGCCCACAGTTTCACTCAGCACTCAATCCAACCCTCCAAAAACTCCACTCAGGAAGAACCTGTCAAGATTCGGTCACGCCGAGATATCGGTTAAGTCCTGCAAACCGTTACGGGGTGGCTAGGCTTCAACGTGCTCTTGCGTTGCACCCTGCTGTTCCGTGCATGCCACTAATTTGGATAGTGAGAGAAGCCTTGAGAGGATGCCGAGGGCGTCGGCTCGAGCGA
>QLPI01025244.1:0-13234 GCA_003314275.1 Chroogomphus rutilus
CGACCTTTCAACAACACCCCTCGGCAGTACCGAAGTCCGTCAGAATCCGGCGCTTGACACCCATGACCAATCGTCGAAAGGATTTTGACCCGTTTCTGCAGAAAAACTCCAAACTCCAACCCTCCGAATCTGACCCTCCAAACCCCGTCAGAATTATAGTTGCAAGGACCATATGCTCACCCACTACGATCCGTTGATCGACAGGGCATTGAGTACTACTCATTTAGATTTATCCTAACTGATTCTTGGCACCATGGAGCCAGCAGTTTTCACTCAGCGCTCATTCCAACCCTCTAAAAAACTCCACTCAGGAAGAACCCTGAACACCGTGGAATCCCATACCATCCCTTAGACAAAACGGTACCATGTGTAGATTCTCTTAGACCAGAACACTTCTTGTTAGAATGTTAATAACGAGCTGAACTAATTAACATGATTCAACTGAGACTCGAATTGCAGAACATCCCCCGAATCCTGACGACACCACCGCCATCCAAGCGACAATCCAGTGAACAAACCCCACAAACACCACGATCAGCACGACTACAACAAATGCCATGACCAAGACCACTACGACCCCAACCATGGAAATTAGGCAACTATGGGACATCTACCCTAGGAAAGAGGAACATCCGGAAAACAACACCATTGGTTTAGGAATCCTTATCTCAACCAGACCCAAATACCACCTAAAACCATAAATTCACGACACCAATCATACAGGAAAATTTAATCAACACCCTCATTCCAACCATTCAAACCCTTCCCAACCTGCACTGAACCTGAACACCCATCAGAACCGCCCGACCTGTGACCTGAGCGAACAAGCAACTGATCCATGTCATCCAGAAAAGAAGCATCAAGCCCCCAATCTGCTGTCAGGAATGACGTTAACATGTCAGTGAGGCTCCCGAACAACCTCACATCCTCCAAACAAATCTCGGTGGTCGTCAAACTGGACATATGATGACGATACCATGCAAAGAGGTCCAAGAGTTGGTGCAGGTCCTCTTGGTACTTATCCAGATGAACCAGATACACGGAAATATGCTCGAGTACCTCCGAGCCACTCGCTTCTGCCCCTGACTCACCAGAAGTCATGTCCTGCTCCAAATCCCAGATGATGACCACTTCAAAAAATGGCTTGCTACGGAAAATCAGAAGGAGAGAAGCCCCGACAGGGACACCACACACTGTAGTAATCATGGACCCTAATGGTACAGGCCCGAAAGTAGTCAACTCTTCGTCAAGGGTGTGCAAATACTGTGCCTCACTTGACACCGAACCATAAAGGGGGATGCGGGAAAAATCCCCAAGATCTTCCGAAGGATGGGAATCTATGTTCGCCATTGGGAAAAGGCCCCTTCCAGTTCTGCAAACACCCCCTTTTTTATAGGCAAACAAACCACCAGTGCTTATCGATCAAAACATCCCAGGAAACAGTCAAAAGACTCCCACAGTAATGTCCATCTTAATTACTGCTCCAGTTAAGCTTAGGACCTCGAGGGCTCAGTCCTAGTGGAGGGATACTGTTATGGCCCATGCCGCCAAATAAACCCACATTAAACCCCACAACCACCTGCACCGTTTCCGGGACCTTTCCAATTGCTCAAAGCCTGATCAACCGCTTTTCGGATTCCAATGCATCATTCCGAGGTTCCATGTTTCCGAACCTCCAAAGATTCCAAAGCCAAGGTTCCGCTCCCTTGATAGACGACGTGCAGGATCATCGTGTACCTCACTCCTTTGTTCTTTGTTTTATATTGCCCCTTGTACTCTCTTCCCCCCTTGCCTTTACTCAGCAAAAGATAGTACAAGACCAGATACATGTATATAAGTCACCAGTCAACTGGACTATTCGCCAGTATGAATATCAACTTAATTCTGCGTCGTAGTTTCTGATTAAGTTCCAGTAAACTTTCTGATTTTCCGAAATTAGGGACAGACGATCAAGGAGGGCACAACACATAAGTTGAAGCCAAGTCCCTGCGACCTTGAACCACTCGTACCACCCTATACTGTGAACAGTTCCAAGACCCCCAGCGCTTCCCATCTTTCCGTCCCCATTCCGATTCCAATCCCGAATCCATGACCCTTAGTCCCTCCATCCCTGGAGTATGAACCCCCCTTCAGAAGCCATTCGGAACCCTCTGGAAACCCTTCTGGAAGTCTCTAGCCAAGCACCAACATGCAGATTTAACACATCTATAGAACCTCCTGCCCTCTGTGGAATCCTTCAGAAACCCATGGAACCTTTCAGTATCTGTTTCATTAAACACCTAACACCCGGATTTGACACTATATTTGAACTCACACTCCTGATTATCATGGGATGCACCATGTATGTACAAGCCTTACAGACAATCACCTAGGCCTCCCTCTACCATGCATCCATAACCCAGGATCTTATTAGGAACTATTTCACCGGCATGGCCGACTATTCAATTCAGCCCATTCAGCCTAACTCCTCCCTCACTCACCTATTCGACCATATGCTCTTTCAGACCTCAAATTCTATGCACCTTGTGTATCCATCTTGGCACCACATGCAACTGTCAATATGCTCCACTCATTTACATCAATCCCATATGCTCGCAAATCCATTTTCACTTCATTTACATTAATACTTTCTTCATTATGTTCTGCTCCACTTTCCTTATTTGCAATTCTGTTCTATCTCTGATATCCGATAGTGTCAGGCCTCAGTAATGCCAAAGATGTAGGCAGGGAGTGGCCAAGTCCTGCAGGCCGGTAGTAGTGGCTTTGGCTTCAATGTACTTGTGCTTTGTTCCCTACTTTCCGTGCATGCCACCAATTTAGGACAGAAGGAGAACTCAGGGGAATGCTGAGAATGTTGGCCCGAGTACAGGACTTAACAGGGGAAGGGGAGGTAAAGGGGCCTAAGCCTAGTCAATACCCAGAATGAGGAGGTATGTACATCCATGTGCTACTTTTATAGGTTAAGTGTCAAGCTTCGGTAGTGCTGAGGATGCTGGCAGGGAGTGGCCAAGTCCTGCAGGCCGAAAGTAGTAACTTTGGCTTCAACATACTCGTGTGTTGCACCCTACTTTCAATGTGTGCCACCAATTTGGAATGGAAGGGATACTTGGAGAGTGCCAAAGATGTCAGCCCAAGTAGAGGACTTAACAGAGGAACGAAAGGTAAAGGGGTCTAAGCCTAGTGGATACCCAGAATGAGGAAGTATGTACATGCATGTCCTACTTATATAGGTTAAGTGTTAAATCCGCATGTTGGTGCTTAGCTAGAGGCTTACGGAGGGGTTTCCAGAGGGTTCCGAATGATTTCTGAAGGGGGGTTTGCACTCTGGGGATGGAGGGACTAGGTTGTGGGTTTGGGATCGGAATTGGAGTGGGGGCAGAAAGACAGAAAGTACTGGGGGTCTTAGGACTGTTCACAGTATAGAGTGGTATGAGTGGTTCGAGGTCGCAGGGACTTGGCTTCAACTTATGTGTTGCACCCTCCTCGATCATCTGTCCCTAATTTTGGAAAGTCAGAAAGTTTACCGGAACTTAATCGGAAACTACGACACAGAATTAAGTTGATATTCATACTGGCGAATAGTCCAGTTGACTGGTGACTTATATACATGTATCTAGTCTTGTACTATCTTTTGCCGAGTAAAGACAAGGGGGGGAAGAGAGTACAAGGGGCAATATAAAATGAAGAACAAGAGAGTGAGGTACACAATGATCCTGCACGTCGTTTATCAAAGGAGCAGAACCTTGGCATTGGAATCTTCGGAGGTTCGGAAACACGGAACCTTGGATTGATGCATCGGAATCTGGAAAGTGGTTAATCAGGCTTTGAGTGGTCGGAAAGGTCCTGGAAATGGTGCAGGTGGTTGTGGGGTTTAATGTGGGTTTATTTGGTGGCATGGGCCATAACATTAAGAAGCAACATGTGGAATAAGGAATGTGGGCCAATAAGGTATGCAGGGCATGTGGGGGTATTGTCCACAACAAGCAAAAATAAAATGGAGGAATGTAAACGGGGATAGGACAATGAAAATAGAATAATAGGAATGTGGCCAAGGATAGGACAATAGGGAGTTCCCAACTATAAAACAATGGGTTATGGCTGAGGATAAAACAATGGTCAGATGTCCTGAGGTAAGATGGGTCAAGGAGTAAGGAGTGGATGGGGTGGGATTAATGGATGGTGAATGAGGCAAAGTGGATGAGGGATGGGGACAAGGAATGTGGATGGTGGATGTGCCGAGCCAACACTGGCATACCAAGTGTTGGTCAGTTGGCACTGCCAAATTACCAGAATCTCAGTACGTGTACTTGACATTAAGAGGCAGAATGCGGAATAAGGAATGAAGAACAATAAGGTATGCAGAGCATGTGAGGGTATTGTCCACAATGATCAAGAATAGAATGGAGGAATGTAAATAAAAATAGAACAATGAAAATACGATAATAGGAATGTGGCCAAGAATAAGACAATAGGAAGTGACCGACTATAAAACAATAGGGTCATGGCCGAGGATAAAACAAGGACAGAATGTCCTGAAGTAGAATGGGTTCAGGAAAGGAGTGGATAGGTGGGATTAATTGATAATGAATGAGGAGGGAGTGGATAAGGGATAGGAAGGAGGAATGTGTATGGTGGATGTGCCGAGCTGAGACTGGTGTACCAGGTAACTTGCATGCAGCTTCATCTCTTGTGCATGGACATAGACTGGATGCTCGGTTGGCAGTGCCAAGTTGCCAGACACTCGGTATGTACTTGACAGATAGGAATCTAGTCGACTCCTGGTAGATTCAAAAGTAGTATAAAGATCTTGTACATTCAGTAGTTTAGTCTTCAGTCAGATAATCAACTAATATTTTGACTAAGCTTCCTTCTATTCATCTTAGGCTTCATTTCCACTCTCGCTTTTATGACATTAGAGTCCAGTATGATCTGGTGGGTGCAACACACAAGTTGAAGCCTAGCCCTACTCAGAACCTTGTCATTGCTTCGATCTTAGGAGATATTATGTTTATTATGACTATGTCATTCTTTTCCATCATAACAGATCTATCCATTGCTAGACCCAGCATCCATACCCCTTAGAACCCTGTGCCCCCTCTGGAGCTACCATCTGAATCTAGAGTATCAAGCATGAACCTATATCTATGCTCAACCCTGACCAATCTGTTCTTCCTCCCTCAGACCAACCCTCCAGCATCTCCCCAGGTCCCACCCTCTCAGGTCCCACCATAGAGCACAGGACTCACTAGTAAGGGGCTCTAGGTTTTTCTCTTAGGAATTCCCCCATTGCTAGGTAAAGTCCCCTCCCCTCATGTACATAGATAGGTGACTAAACTTAGGAATTCCCCCATTGCTAGGCACTGTAGGATAGCTCTCAAGCACTGCTAGGGTTGCCCTGACACTAACTGTCAAGAGAACCCCTGAGGTACTGACTGAGGCCCTTACCCACTAACTGACATTTGTTCAGTATATACCTGATTGGCACTACCAAGATACATACTGAATGAGCATTACTGCTGGCAGCTGCCATCACCGGGCATCAATCATGGCTATCAGCTGCACCTTCAGCAGTCACTGGCAATATCAGCTCCCCAGTTCTACACTCAACTGATATGGGGAGCGATGCCCAATACAAACAGAGCACCATGGCGATGGTACATATATAACTGTAGTTAGTAGGCAAAAGGTTTCCTTAGAGTTTTCTCTTTGGATCCCCCTTTGCCAGGCATGCTAGTTAGTGTATATATAGGTGTTGAGCTAAATCTTTAGATCCCCCTTTACCAGTGCCCTGCCTGAGGGTAGAACACCTGCTTAGGTTTCCCTTACACTAACTCTATACCCAATTGAGTCCAGCATCCACCTCCACCAGTCAAAATCAATGGTAAAATTGAGTATGAGATAGCCAAAATCCTTGATTCAAAGGTTAACCAACACCAAAGACCCTGTAACCTCCTCTACCTGGTCTATTGGGCTGGTTATGAAGGCACTGATGATGAGACATCTTGGCATGACCAAGTGCCACAATGTGACTGAGATTGTCATGGGATTCCATCTTGCCTACCCTGCTAAGCCAGGTCCATGGTCCCATTAATCCAAATATGGCTCTCTGTATACTTTTGCATTTGCATGGTCTCTTTTATTAGTTATTAATGGTCTATCTAGTTACAGGTTTCTATTCTACATCTCTCAAATACCTGTCTCAAGTCTCTTTACTTCTCATTTTCTCAGTCAGTCTATTTCTCTCTGTTTCTTTCTTTTCTCTGTTCACCTGACCAAGACTCTCACAAACCTCAGCACATCTCACTTCGTCAGTTTCTCTCTCATGTCTTTTCTGTTTCTCTGTCTTATTTCTTTCTCAGTTTGGTTTCTTTGGTTTCAACCAAATTTATTCTAAAAAAATAAAAGAAAACACAATCTACTCAGACTCTCTCAGAGTATCATCTACATTGTCTTCTTCCTCATCTTCCTTTTCCTTTTCCTACTCATTGTCAGTTTTTAACTCATCTACCTCTATTTCCTCATCTGACTCTGACTGACCTGAACCTTCCAAACCTCTTGAACCCCTGCAGGACCCATTCCAGGTTGCCAGCCTGCATGTGTCCTCTGCTGCCAATGTATGGATGTGCCCCATGCACTCTATGCTTTCTACCAGCCTTAGCAGCAAGTGGTTTGTCACTGCCTGCTGATAGGCCACTTCCTCTATGGCCTTGGCTAATCTGCCTACTGCCAAGCCCCCAGCCTGAGGGACTTCAACAGACACTGGTTCAACTAAAATTTATCTCACAACATTGAAATTTGGGTAAAATCTTGTGCTGAAAAAGCCCAAAATTTTTGCCATCTTACAAACTCATGAGAAAAACTTCAGAACATGATTTTTTGACATATTTGACATTCTGAATCCCTGTCAGACACTGGAAATGCTGACGATGTGTGGGCTGAGTATTATTGCAATAATGCCAGCTTTACAATGTTGGTGGGAATTGGCCAAGTCCTAGAGGCCAATTTGGGGTGGCTTGGCTTCAACGTACTCATGCATTGTGCCCTACTTTCCATGTGTGCCACTGATTTCAGACAGAAGAGGTACTTGGGAGGGTGCCAAGGGTGTTGGTCTGAGTAAGGACTTTAGACAGGAGGAGAAGAGACAAGGAGGCTTATGCCAAGTTGATATCCAGAATGAAGAACTATTTACATGCATGTGCTACTTATATAGGTTAAGAAGTGAGATGTGGAACAGGGTGACATAAGACATGGAGAAAAGAATAAGGTATGGAGACCATGTGGAAGTATTGTCCATAGCAATCTAGAATAGAACAATGAAACATGACCAAGAATAAGAGAGTAAGAGTGCGAGTGAAAATAGAACAATAGAAAGTGGCTGAATATAAAACAATAGGGCCATGACTGAATAATCGGTAAATAGTGAATGTCCTGAGGAGGAAAAGAATGGGGAATGGAAGAATAGAGGGGATGGGGTGAAGGGAGTAAACCAAAATGATGAACCAAATGTACTGAGCCGAGACCACATACTAGTGAAGAGTGACTTGTCACTGGTGTGTGGGATTAAACAGTAGGGGTCATTCAGTCGGTACTACTGAGTGAACCAGGGCTATGTATAATGTACTTGACAATCCCAATCTGATATCAGTTTGTCATCAAAAATTTGTGAACATATAAAACTAAATTGGTGGACTTTGGTTGTCCCATACTGTAGTCCCCAGGTGGTTCTGTTACTGTGACATCACTTTCTTTCAAGTTCTGAATCTTTCTAATGTAGGCTTAATGTTTTATAATATCAAAATTGATGCGAAACTCAAATTAAGGCTTTCAAGCCTAATTCAATTTCAAGATCAAGCATAATTGTAAACAAGACTCCATTATTTATGAATTGGAAAAGGTTGAGATGTATTGTATAATCGAAAGTTTTGCACAGACTACTAGAAATAATCGAAAACTCTGAAATAGAATCCCTGGGTGAAACTGCAACTTTGGTTTTTGAGGGCCAAAATTTATACATGAGTTATAATCCGATTCACATTTTAATTGTTAAGAAAATGTTAAGAGTTCCAACTCCTAGGTTTATGTAAGCTCAATGGTCAGGACGGTGGAGTTCAGAAAGCAGAGCTAAATAATTGTTTGGGCTATAAAAGTCACATGATCCTTCACGTTGGTTGTCACTCTCCTTGAACTCTAACCATCACCATCAACACTCGAACCTCAAGCTTCATTGATATGAACCACATACCTCATCGAGAGATCCTCAAATCAATGTCCCGGTCTAGTATCCAGAAACTGTCCAAAGTACCTGTGCAACTTCTCTCTACATACAATCTACTAACACCTTCCAGGAATACAGTGTCAAGGCAAACATGTGCACTGACAAGATGATCAATGCTCTTTGTGACCTGGTTAAGGGAGTATTGTTTCTTTTGCTAACATCGAGTGCATCTGACTTTATATTTGCTTCAGTGGAAAGAGAGGAGCTAAGAAAATGACCAAGGTCATCAGTTGCAACAAGGGTAACACTATCACTATGCTACAGGAAGATCCTATCCTGGAAGAAGGTAGGTTGACTTGACCTTCTTCTTACTAAAATTTGAACAATATTTGAGCAGATGAAGGGCTCAGATTCGTGGCAGCTGCATTTGATCAACAACTGGACAGTCTGTACCAGTTTGTTAGGTACACATATGTGTCTCCCCTATAAGCACTCTCCCCCTATGTTGGTACTTTGTATCTCCCTCTCCCTAGTTCATCTCCAAGAAACATGGAGATAAAGAAATGTACTACATGGTGGTAATTTTGGAATGATAAAAAAGAAATGAGAACTACAAAGAATTGATGCAACATGTTATAGTAACAATACATTTGTTATACAAATATCCATTCCTCAATAGTGACCACAGCCGACCACAAAGAGCCTTCAAAGTTGAGTGTGACATGTTCCACATGGGGACAAAATCACCAGTAGCACCTGTGAAGGCTCTGGTGAACAAAAAAGATGGTGACACAATGTGCTGTGAAGTTGGGGAGAATCCAGAGAAGGACAAGGCTGTGGAAACAATCATGGGAACCAATCAGGATACTAGGTATGTAAGCTTGCCTATTAGTCTGTGCTATGTTGATTTTCACGATCTTGCAGGCTCAACCCCCTGGTTCTGCCGTTACCGATACGGTTCATCAGTGACCCAACTCTGCCGAACCCCTCCCCTGGACAGCCTACCCTCGGCAAGCGCGCCCGCAGCCCGACTGACACCCCCAAAATCAGCCTGAGCGAACTTCCTGAAGATGCCACTGAAAAACAGCGTGAAGATGCTGAACTTGCAGCCATTCATCGCCTGGTCAAACCGCCAAGGAAGAAACCGCGCCTTGATACTGAGGGCAATGTCCAGCCATTTTCGGTCTTGAATCACGGTGCAGGTCCATTGTCTAGATCTACCCCTCTTAAGCATCGATCTCATTCACCTCATGGATTTTTCACGGAAGGTCGCTGTGCTCCAACACCGCTTGGAAGGACTGATGACAAGGAGGACCCTCCATTGCCGGAAGTACAGGAGGACAAGGTGTTGGAGTCAAATACCATTGCTAAGCCGCCAAAGAACCACCTGTCAGGTTTCACTAATGCTGCCCCGTCCTCCCAACCGAGCCACGCAGCGCCGTCCAGCCACCTAGGCACCCTGCCCGGCATGGTTTAAAATGTGTATGACCCTGCCTTCTTCAGTGGTCTTTTACCTGTCAAGTCCACACCAACATCGGAACTACCCTTTCGCCTCATTCCCACTACTCCCAAGGCTACTAATTTCCCAACCTCAACTCGATATGCTACTGCAACTTTGGGTACATCTAGGAAGTTCAACGCCTCTCTGAACCCCACAAACACCTCTCAATTTGGTGATAGGGTGCAGCAGTCTGGGATGCCAGGCAGCATCAGGAGCGTTGCATCGTCCCATGCTCTACCGCCCCAGTCTCCCTTCCGTGCTGGAGGTCATAAGGAGCGTGATGACAAGCACAACCCATATTTCACCCCTTCGCGAGGACCCGGTGCAAGATATCGCACTGGCACCGACCCAAACCGCAGATCCTCGGTTTCATTGAGGAGTCCCGCCCAGATGGAGACCGTTATGGAAGGACCTGAAGGCTAGACTGACGGTGGTGTCTGGCGCCTGCGGTCCCAACTGAGGACCCTCTATCGCAGTGAAATGGGGAGAGATACTTGATTGGGGAGGATTCGTTCCTCGTTGAGGCGCTTTCCGGTGGTCACTCTCATTAGTCGCACAACAATTGGGCGTACTCCGTAGACGCGGGTGCGATTGGCGGCCATGCACTTGTCAATGATCTTTGTCTTCCCATTCTGTCTTTTAATTCCTGTGCTCTTGATCTTTTGCCTATTATCGTATTCTGCTTGCTTATTTCCTCACTGTGCCATATGTTGTCTGGCGTTTTGTACTCATCGTTCCCTTTGACTGCGCTGCAATCTATCGATTTGGGCTTTGTATTCAATTTTTTTTTTTTTGCAGGCATCTTCAAGACAAATAATACCTGTTTTGCTTGCTGGTGCCAATCCAAAGTCTGATGTCTTTTTTGGTATGAGACCAACATCTGCGAGAATTGTGCGTCCTCCGCCACCTACATCGCGACGGCCGACCGCACCATCGTACTCGTCAGACCACCTCACTTTTACCTGCATGCAAGTTGTGAATACCGATAACACTATCTGCATCGTCTGCGTTCCGGCTCAACACATGTACGGATGGCCAACCAAGTCAGAGAAAATATCAGCAAGTAGGGCCACTGTAGTTAAATTACAGTCTACCCGGACAATTAGATAACGCAATCAGATGTAATATTTTATTTGTTTTCTACAATAGACATCAACATTGTCCAGATATCCCTGATTGTCAAAAATGTTAACAGACATTTGCGGTTGCAGCGAGATGAAGGAGCTAAATTCAATTTCATGATGATAAAGATGTCAAGGAGGACACGGTGGGGAGGAGGTCTGTCATAGCAATCAATCAGACATTAACGATAATATATTTTCTCAAGAAATGAGTCCTTCGAGAGGAAGATGAATGGAGAAAATGACTCCTGATATTCTCCTCTGTGTCCTCCTAACACACGTCATAGCCTTCTCGAACCCAGGGTTATAATATAGGCATGAAAGACAAGGAGTTGTTTACTTTTTCCGTCGGAGAATGTGATATTATATGGCAAGAAGCGCTGATGAGAGACCCGGAGACTTTGGCCCGCCCCCCACATCCCGCCAGGCCCTGGTACCTTTTGTATACTTATACATTCGGGCTTAGGCATCACCCGCCGCGTCCCGGGATCTCTATTGGCCAGTTCCCGGTAGTTGGCGGCAGGGTTTTGGTGTGGGGATGACGTTACGTCACTGACGTTTATTAGCGTTTCATCGCGTTTATCGCGTTTTTTTATCTGCTGTCATTTATCGTGTTTTATCTACCGTCGGTTATCGTGTTTGATCGGCTATCGGCCATCACATTGTATTTGTAGTCGGTTATCGTGTTTGTTATCAGCTGTTGGTTATCTAACGTCCGTCATCGTAGGACGCTTTCCTTTTCTTTCGCCCTTGTGGTACGGCGCGTACGCAAAGTCTCGCATCCACCTACAAACTTATTCTAGCCTTTTCTAGTTCGTCGCTCCCGTCGTCGAGCACCTCTCACCTGTGCCTTGCGGAGGAGGAAGATGTCCGAATGATTCAGTCCCTAATAGACTTGATTCGTCAAATCCATGGTCGGAATGGTGTCGAAACACGGCTCGAAGGCACTGAGCTGTTTCTGCAGCATCGAGCTGAGAGATCGCTTTTGAGGCAATGCAATTGAGACAAAAGTGTTCTATTGAGCCCGTGTAACAGTTATACACAATATTTCACTACTTACTTGATAAAATGTTGACACCTCAAGTTGTCAAGCTGTCCCACAGGGATGAAATTGGATATAGAATAGCTCCCCAGAGATATGAGTCAGTGCTCATTGAACTCAGAAGGATTGAAGAAAAAAGAAAACATACTGTGGAATCATTTTCCATTGAACCTCCCAAGGTACCTCAGCTACCAGAACAATGGCCGATCGATGTGATTTAAACATTGCCTCAGATAGAGGTGCCTTGCACAACCTATAGGGAAGACACAGAATTTTTTTTTAGTTTTTTATTAGGTTATTGTGGAAAAAGACAAGGGAGCTTACAAGCCTTCCTCTGATAACCATGTTGCCCCCTATTTTCTGACACGCCCCAAGGATCTCATTGAGTTAGAAAGGTTCAATGTTCAATATATGGTGGCACAGAGTGTTTACTCATGGAAGTTGAGTGCTGACCAACTTTTTAATACAGCACAATATAAGAAAATTCCTTATTCCATGGAATAAGAGCAGGACATACCTGAACCCATTCAAAGAATGTACATACATATGCCTAAGCCTCACCAAATGTTGGAGTTTGAGGCACTGATGCTTGATGAGCCAGATGAAGAAGAAATTGAACAGAGACATACCTCGGCCCCATATGGACAAGCAACTAGGAGAAAAAGTATTAGAGAACATTCTTACATGCAGGACCCAACAGGACTCACTGTATCAGAGGGTCTTGAAGATATACTTCAGCCATCTGTACATGAAAGGAGAAAAGCAATGTTTAGCATTCCAGAGACAGTGGAATCAAAGACAAGTGCACTTACACAAGCCTCTAGCCTTCCAGAACCCAGCCATACCTGAAACAAACATATGGCAATGATGAGTCGAGCCCTGCTCCCTCTCCTACCCTGCCAAATGTTAGGCACCTGCTGGGAATGTATCCTTCTGGAGAATGAATGAGACATCCTAGGGACCTGGAGATGACTCTCCAGATGATGGTGCATGGTCATTTGCCATGTAGACATTGAGGGGATAGTCCAGGAAGGGGGGATCAGGGAAGAAGGCTCATGTGGCCCCCTAGAGAATGAGCACGACCTCCTAGAGACCTGGAACCACCTGGAGATGACTCTCCAGATGATGGCAACAAGGCACATTGCCATTGGATATGAAGATGTCGAAGGGATAGTCCAGGAAGGGGGGATCAGAGAAGAAGGCAGTCAGTAGGAGGATTATTCTGAAGAAAAAGGAGCTAGAGGATGCAAGTATTGAAGTATTGTGGGAGCTGGAAGCACTGGGATAAGGAATGCAAGCATGTATACACCCAGCCCAATAAAAAATTCCATAAAATTAATTCCAAGCTAGCTACA
>QLPI01025287.1:0-16526 GCA_003314275.1 Chroogomphus rutilus
CACAGGCAATTCCCAGCTGCACCCAGGCACATAGGCCACATCTTCCACAGACTACCCTTTCGGCCCATACCAAACCCTGGTGGTGACACAAGCAAGTCAGCGCAACAAGTGCAGACGGCAAATGTGAGAGGTGCACGATGCTCTGTGGTGGTGGACGCAGCGAGTCAACGCAACGAGTGCGCAGCGGCAAATCAGCGCAACGAGTGCGTGACGGCGAGTGCGACACATGTGTGACACGCTCGGCGGTGGTGGTGGATGCGGCGAGTCAACGCAACGAGTGCGCGGCGGCGAATCAGCGCTACAGGTGTGCGATGACGAGTGCGACACCTGCGTGACACGCGGCGGTGGTGGTGGACGTGGCGATTCGGCACTACGAGGGCACGATGGCGGCAGGCGCGAACGCAGGTGGATGCAACCGGTGCGCAGGCCCAAGGGCAGCGGGTGTGCGTGAGGATGGTGCGAGGGCCACGGGTGTGAGGATGGTGCGAGGGCCGCGGGTGTAAGGATGGTGCGAGGGCAGTGGGCATAAGGATGGTGCAAGGGCGGCAAGCGCGAGGATGGTGCGAGAGCGGTGGGTGCAGGTGTGGGTGCAGGTGTGAGGGCGGTGCACCGATGCACAACGGCGACTGTGGCGCGTGCGCGAAGGGGTGCAAGGGCAGGTGCGGTAGTGGACGTGGCGAGTGTGGGCGGTGCGACTCGATGCAGCGGTGGAGGACGCGGCCAGTCTGGGTGCAGCAAGTGTGCAACGACGAGTGCGGCACGTGCGCAACAACGAATGCGACATGTGTGCAACACGCGTGGTGGTGGTGGATGTGGCGACTCGATACAACGAGTGTGCGACGACAAAAGGAGTGAACGCACGCAGGCGCAACAAAAATCGAATCGCCGCGCTCGCCGGTGCGACAAAGAAACAACCTGTAAAAAGAAAACCAAGTCGCCACGCATGCCGGCGCGACGAGGAAACGACCCATAAATGTTGCGCATGCCGGTGCAACGAAAGGATGATCCATTGGCTAGCAGAGAGCTCCAGAGGGGTCCGGGTCCAGAGAGGTTGACACGCATGCGGGCGCAACAAGAAAACTAACTAATCCATTTGGCGACCCCTGCCTTACCTTCTTCTTGCAAAAAGGATGCCCCACCAATCGTGCACGCCGGCACGATGGCTAGGACGAGTGCAGGGGTCGTTTACCTTCTTCTCACCACCTCTATCGGACGAGACCGCGGGTGGGAAGGATACAAGTGACACAAATGCTTATGCCAAACAAGCACAAGCCTTTCCAACCCGGTACTTTGGATCACCCAGTAGACAGGCAACAGTCAATGCATGCATCATCAATGAGGACATTGACCTTAAAAGGGGGGGTAATGTCATGATTTCTCTACTCCTCTCTCTATTGCTTGTTATTGGACTCCGCTACTCCGTCAGACTATATGTACAGTTCTTAGGTAATTAGTTAAAGCTCAGTCTTGAGCTGGTCAATACACCAACAAGTATCATTGCTCATTTTCCTCTTCCGCTCTCCAGTATTGAAGCTCTTGTTGTTGCTGACAGTACCCGAGGTATTCCACTGAGGTTTGGTGGAAGGAACACTTATCTTTGCAGGCATACAGACTGTGCTTTTGTAGTCATTGCAAAACTTCTCTGATGTGTTCAATGTGTGAGGTCTCATCATCGGAGTAGATGAGGATGTCATCTAGGTAGACGATGGTGCAGATGTCCAACAAATCGCCGAAGATGTCGTTCATGAATCATTGGAAGGCTGCTGGGGCATTTGAGAGGCCAAAGGGAATGACGAGCCACTTGAAGGACCCATAGCAGGTGCTGAAGGCTGTTTTCCATTCATCTCCTTCTGCGATTCGAACGAGGTGATAGGCGTGTTGGAGGTCGATCTTCATATAGATGCAAGCTTTCTTGGGAGCATCTAAAAGGTCAGAGATTAGCAGGAGCGGGTAGCAGTCTTTCTTTGTGATCCTGTTAAGACCACAAAAGTCTACACAGAGTTGTAAGGAACCATCCTTTTTTGGTACAAATCTCGAGGTTGATCTTGAGGTTGTAAGACCTATGTGGGGCCAGTGTATTGCCTTGAACTTTGCTGAACACATCAGCAAAGTCATGGTACTGTTCAGAGACATGTTGCTTAATGCTGTCTGGGGTTTCAGAGGAGTTGACCGTCATCATCCTGCGAGCAAATTTGTCAAGGTCGGTGAGGTCTAGTTGGAATGCCTGGGAGCCTTCTAGTTTGGAGGCATGCACAAACACATCAGCATTGACTAGTGCTATCTGAGGAGCTGTCAACTTTGGAGGTGGCAAAGGTTTGCCAGGAAGCAAGGTGCTATGAGCTGAAGTAGCCGGAGGGGTTAGCATGGGGGCTGGTTCTGAGGTCTTGAAGGTAATACTGCCCAATACTCAGTCAATCGATGGATTGTGGCAGGTGAGCCAGTTGTAGCCAAGTACTGTGGAGCAACTGCCGTCCAATGAAGTTATGTAGAAAGTAACTGTCTGAATTCTGCTGGTTGGAAATTGGATAGGCAATGTAGTAGCCTGTGTGAGGGTCGAGTTAGTAGAGCCATCAAATAGTTTCAAGGGAATCGGAGGTATGGAACTAGTAGGTAACAAATATTTTTGTACTACTTGTGATTCTATGAAGCAGTCAGAAGAACTGCAATCAACAAGTATGACTAATGGGATTTCAGATCTATGTGAACAGGACAAATTAAGTACTAAGGAATCTTTTAAGGGAGTGGAAATGGCATTTAAGAAAGGGATGCAAGCAAGGTCACCACAATCCTTGGTTCATGCAGCACCAATGTTGCTCTCTATTTTTTTGATTTTATGGCCAGGGTTTCATCGGCCTCAGTCTCAGTGCCTGTCTTAGTGGCACGAGCTGTGGTGTTTGAGGAATTACCTGCCTTCAAAGTGGCCTTTGGGAAGTCCTTGACCATGTGGCCTTTCGAGGTGCACAGGAGACAGAGACCTTGATTGATGTATCTCTGGCATTCCTCTGGCAGAAGTTTGTCATCTTTCCCAAGCTTTGACGAAAGGTTGGGCTGATTGGCAGAGCTCAAGGACTTTGAGTTACCGCTGTTGTTGTTGTTATTGGTCCCTTTATGGCGCTGTTGATTGTTAGAGTCATTAGAGGACTGGTTGTTGGTAGTGATTGGCATGGGTAACCCCCCGGTATTTTGTGCCTACCCATACAGTATAGTAGACTTCCTTGATACAGGATACCTCCTTGATACAAATTGATTTTCCAAGGTCTATTCTCATTCCAGTGATACACTGTTTTTTTACAAAGAATCTACTATATATAAGCAACATTTAAGCTAAACCACATAAGGGAGGGAGAAGAATTGCATTCAGGAGGAATTTATCTTCATCTAAAATGTACTCAATTTTGATACATATAATCTTAAATCAGTGATTGCTCACTTTTTCTGAAAGGTTTTGTCATAAGGTGTTCACATTAGGGAAGCTATTCATCTTCTATTGCTAATTACAAGAACTCCGAGTGGGATTTGACCTAAAATAATCTTAATCTGACCACAAAGATATTGGGGCTACCAAAGTGTGACATGCAACATGCTAATAATATAAAGAAATGGATGACCAATCACACCAGGCCGCAAATTCCACGCATGGAGAATTAGGTGTCACGCTTGTATCAAGGACCCCTACGCGTGACATTTTGACCTGTTGCACAAAAAAAATTACTCTGCTGCAACAACAGCTTTTTTGCCCCAAAAATATAGAGCAAAGATGTTCTCAAGACACTTCTTAACTGTTATATAATTTTTTAAAAATTTAATCTACAAAGTTTTGAGCTAAAATTGAGCTTGACTGAAATCTGTATCAAGGAAGTCTACTATACTGTACCCGTACCCGAGAATGCCTGTACCCTTAACAACGGGTAGCGGGTTATCGCGGGTATGGGTATGGGTACCTGCGGGTTCAACGGGTATTGCTTTTACCTGCGGGTTCAATGGGTATTGCTTTTACCTGCGAGGTCAATGGGTATTGATTTTACCCATAACCCACAACAGGTATTGTTCTTACCCACAACCTACAATGGGTATTGCACTTACCTGCCACTCACAATGGGTATAAATTGACCCAATACTGAAATTTAATATATTTTCTTATTATAAAAATTCAGAATTTATAGAATATTACCCATAATAGTATCCCAACTGATAGTATGCTCCTCCTCAGGATCGGTAACCTCATCCCCCAATGCAGCCTCGATATCAGCATCCTTCACCAAACCAAGTGTGCCCCAATATCCAATACACATAAGGGCTCAAGTTATCTGAGCTGAAAGTCAGTTCCAAATATAGGGCAAAACAAGATGGCCTTGGCTGAATACACGTTCAACAGCAATAGTTGTAGCTTTAAATTTTTATTAGAATTGAAAGAATATAACAAATAATTTAATAAAAAGTTACTTACCAGGAATAGACAGATAATCTCAGGCCATACGTGATAGATAGAGAAAAGTGGACCTCCTCTCATACCACCATTTGAGAGCATCCATTACATTCTCCACATCATTAGTAAGATAATATTCAAGCTCATCTTGATGTTGAGATGTGACATCAATAAGCTCCGGAAGGTTATCAAATATATTAGTGGAAGTTGTAGCCTATACTCATTGATGCCATCAATAAATATAAAAGAAATATAAATTGTCACTTTAATGGGATGATGCAGCTCCACATACACATATAGGCAAATGTACCTGGGCTTCCCAGGAGACAGGATGGGGCTACCAGCAACCCCAATGTAAACAGCACCCTACCTCAGGTGTACCCAGGTACACATCTGCCTTAGGTATAGACGATATACACACATAGGCAAATGCACCTGGGATTCCCAAGAAGCAGGATGAAGCTACCAGCAATCCCAATGCCTCAGGTGCACCCAGGTACACATTTGCCTTAGGTATAGATGACATACACACATAGGCAAATGCACCTGGGATTCCCAGGAGGCAGGATGGGGCTACCAGCAATCCCAATGCAAAAATCACCCTACCTCAGGTGCACCCAGGTACACATCTGCCTTAGGTATAGATGACATACACACATAGGCAAATGTACCTGGGATTCCCAGGAGGCAGGATGGGGCTACCAGCAACCCCAATGCAAACATTTGTGAGGGTACTCACCCTATCGAGCATATCACGCATTTGTCATAAGCAGGCTGGTGGGCACTGGTTCTGTATGGTTGTGCCATATGCAGGAGTGCTCTTTTGATGAGCTCATCATCATTGGGTGGGTCATTATCATCACCGTCAGGTGGTGGAGGGGTGCCTCATCCACTGTCTCCACTGGGAACTGCTCCTCCAGTGTCAAGGGTGTGGATGGATCTGACATCCTCCAGTTGTTCTGAAAGTCATTGTTGTTCTGAGATCACCTGTAACTGGTTTGTCAAGGATCCCAGAGTGATGTTCTGCCTTATGGCATGTGCACTAGAACAAGTGGTCATCGTAGACATGCTAATAATGAGATAGGGGTGTGAGTCTGATAATACTGTTAAGAACGTGAGCAGCAAGATTCTTAGCGTGTAAAGCTCGGCGAGTTGAAACTTTGCAGAGGTTTGGGCATTGTTACGATGTGAAGGAATGACGTAAATCATAATTAAATGTAATATCTCCCAAAGATAAACAATGGCGAGGTTCAGAGTAGGGCAAGGCTTCAACTTGTATGTCATGCCCACCAGATCGCACTGGTCCCTAATTTCGGAATAGCGAGACAGAAGAAAGCTTAGTCGAAATCAAGTCGATTATCTGACTGAAGACTGAACTACTGAATGTACAAGATCTTTATACTACTTTCAAATCTACAAGGAGTCGACTAGATTCCTATAATAGATGAGAAAGCCGAGGATCGTAAAAAGCGAGAACAGAAATACTATGTCCCAATCTTGATCTCCTCCATGACATTGAGGGGTGACGTGTCACCCCAATTCCCAATGGAGTTACCCTATAAGGAACGTAGTAGCGAATCAGATATGAGAGATAGAATGGAATTTCAAATAAGGAAAGTGGAGCAGAATGTAAATGAAAAGGATATTAAAACTAAATGAAGTGAAAATGGATTTGCAAGCATATGGAGATTGACGTAAATGAGTGGAGTGAATTGACAGGTGCATGTGATGCCAAGACAGATACATGAGGTGCATATAGTTCATGGGCTGAGGGCATATAGTTGAATAGGCCAGTGAAGGTGGAGTTGGGCTGAGCAGGCTGAACGGGCTGAAATGAATAGTCAGGCATGCCGGCATGCAGTTCCTAACAGTATCCCTCTCTTACAGCTGAGTCCCACGAGGCCGTGGAAATGAAGTTCTAGAATGGTGGCCCCATTGGAGTTTGGAAATGCGAGAGCATATAAGAGTAGTCATGAGGGAGTTTGGGGGGTGAACAGCGTTGACATCACCAATGGAAGAAGAAACATTCATCAACCCTTCCTACATCTGCAAACTCATGGGCATGTATACCTCACCCATCATCTCATACCTCAACAGCACCAACCATCCTCCTCCCATTGATATGCCTACCCCCACACCATTGACCATCGAGCGCAATCATGTGCAGCTCGAAGAGGATGCAAGAGATGCCATCGATATGCGAGCACCGTGGGTTGAAGGATCGCACTTGAAAAGTGCTAAGGTGAGTGATCCTTCACTTGGAATTCAACTGATGAGATTATGAGCAAGTGTACAGTAGGTTTTAGAATTTTCTAGGCAGTCTATTTATTTTATCTCCTCAGTGTAGTCAAGCACTGTTGTATATTCGGAAAATATACCTATTTATTTTGTCTTACAATGAAAATAAAGAGAATTAGTCGGAAGCCTCTGTATATTATACTATATAACTCACCTCCTCAGTGTAGTCAAGCACTCAGGAGGGAAGTATGTACGAGTGATGTTTCACCCGCACATATACTAGAGCCGGCTCCTGACCCTATCGAAGGTTTGAGCCAGGCTACTGGTCCCTATCCAGGGAGCTGGCCACGCGTGTCGCGTCGTGCATAGGCAAGCACCCGTAAGTAGCGTACAAGTAGAAATACAATATCTTCCTCAATATTGAGGATTAAAATACAGAAAAATATTCGAAAAATAGAGAATTGAAAGGCGCACAGTTCGATATCATTTTCAAATAAAAGCATGAATATATTGTGATTGGTCTCTCAGGGGTATGGTGCATATATACACCAACATCAACATGGTGCTGATTTTTTTTCTTTTTTAGTACACTCATCTAGAGATGCAGAATGATGAGTTCGAAGCCAAAACTGTCTTCTACAACAATGCTAAAGAGGTAGAGAACGATGCAGATATGGCTTGGATCAAGGGTCGCAAGTCAGACATCCTGCGCGATCGGTGCGTACAATGTCGTAACACATGCCTTTGCAAATGGGACGGTGAGCTGGATATGGGAGCTTGTGTGTGGTGCAGTGAGATGGGAGTGGGGTGTACTATTAATGTGCAAGGTCAAGGGACAAGTAAGAGTAAAGGGAAAGGGAAAGGGAAAGGGAAAGGAAAGGCGAGGAATAGTGAGGTTGAAGGAAGTCCAAGCAAGAAAAGGGTGAGGGAAGGTACGTCTGAGGAAGAAGTTGAAGTTCAGAATTCAGATGGGCCAGGACCTTCGAAAAAGGCGAGGACCCAGCTCAGGGCATGTACCCCCCTCTTCATGCCTGGTACCCCTACTCCCCAACCTCCATCTCCTCCATCCCCTGAACCGTCACCTCCACCAATCTCTTCACCACCTATGGCGGTGCTGACACCGCACATAACTGTGTCATCGCCTATACCTCCACCTCCTCCACCACCTCCCCCTCCACCTCCAACCCCATCACCACCACCTATGCCATCCCCTCCACCTCTTCCCTCCCCATAGTCGTCCCCCCTCCACCCCCCATGGCACCCATACCTCCCCAGCCTTCGCCCATCATTGTGTTGACTCTCATGCTTCAAGAGCTGCAGAAGTCGGTCGACGACCTTCATCGGGAATTGGTCGAGGACAAGTTCCAATTATCTGAGAGCCAGATGACGAACGAGGAATTGCGAGGTGAAGTGAGGAACTTGAGCCTGCAATTGTCTTATCAGAGGTCAGTAAGTAGAGAGCTGGTGCAGGAGCCGCCTAGGGTGTGGGGAACTTGGGAGAATTGGGTGGGTGGTTCTGGTGGAGGACCTGCTAATGCATGGAATGATGCTGAGGAAGGAGAAGTAGAGATAGGATTGTAGAATAGAGGTGATTGGACTTAAAATGTATATTTTTTTTTGTTGTTTGATTTTCTTTTCAGAATTGGACTTGAACTGAATGAAGAAGTGAATCGAAAATGCGAGTTGAACTTGAAAGCGGAAAGAAGAAGCTGAATTGTGAGATGGAATGAATGAGTGAATTGGAATTGGTGTTTGAACTTGAAGACAGAAAGAAGGAACTGAAATGCAAATAGAAGAGTGATAATGAAACGGAATGAATGAGAGTGAATGGAAGAGAAATTGCGAGGTGCTTATGGAATGGGTAATGGTCCAGGTTTGGACCGGTACGACTTGTGAAAGTCTTGAATGAGTTCTGAAGTGTAGTTGAGTTCTGTTGCAAGGAGCCATGAAGTTTCTTCATCTGTGCCTTTGTATCCTGCCCATAGCACTAAGTACAACAACTTGCATGCTGTACGTCGATTATCGATTTTCAAGTCGAGGATCTCAGATATCTCGAATTCGGTTTCACCGTCAATGATGACTGGAGGCGGAGGTGGTTGAATGTGATTAGGAATAGGATTAGGAGAGGCTGGCTCGAGCATTGAAAATGTAGAATACAGGATGTACTACGTTCATGTAGCCTGGGAGTTTCAGAGTAACTGAGTGAGTACCGGGATGTGCAATGATTTCAAATGGACCCAAAAACTTCTCAGCTAGCTTTTTCGCGGGACAGGTAGTCCTGAGGAATTTAGCTTTGACAAATGCAAGACTGCCGATAGGAAATTTTGGGGATGGAAGTCATTTAGCATCTGCTGAGGTCTGGTACATTTGTTGAGCATCGAGGATACTGGTTCGAAGCTGCTGGTGCAATTCATCCAGGTCGACTACAAAGTCTTGCGCTCGGATGAAGCAAGGTCGCATTTGGGATGAATGGTGAAATTGGGATGATAGCCTTTGTTGGCAAAGAAAGGTGAGACTCCCATAGTTGCACTGGGAGCATTGTTATAGGTGAACTCTGCAAGGGGTAATAGCAAAGCCCAGTTGTCCTATTGATAGTTGCAATAGACACGAAGGTACTGTTATAATGTCTGATTAGTACGCTCGGTCTGGCCATCACCTTCTGGGTGATAGCCTGAGGTGAACTGCAACTTCATGTCAAGGGCTTTCCTGAGAGAATGCCAGAAATGAGACACAAATTCCGAGCCTCTATCTGAAGTGATGTGAGAAGGAATGCCGTGTTTGGAGAATACGTGAAGTACAAAGAGTTCTGTGAGCTGAGCGGAAGTGATGGTAATAGAAGTGGGAATGAAGATAGACTGTTTGGAGAAGCGGTCGACTATGACTAGGATGGCCGTGAATCCCAAGCATGTGGGGAGCTGTTCGATGAAGTCAATGGATATCGAGTTCCAGGGTTTTTCTGACACTGGAAGCTGTTTGAGCAATCCGTAGGGCTTATGATATTGCAATTTATTCCACATACATGTCGTACAGGATTTGCAGTAGTCTTTGACGAATGACCTCATTCCAGGCCAATTGTAGTCGCATCTAATGAGGTCTATGGTTTTGTTAATTCCGAAGTGTCCAGAAAGAATGTGATCATGCTTATGTTGTAACATGCATAAGCGTAAGTCTTGGGCCTCAGGAATGTAGATGCAATCATCGAATAGTAACAGACTGTTGGAATTAGTCTGTCACTTTGGGTCATCGTTCTTCACGAGGTATTTTTGAGCTAAGGGGTTGGAGGGAAGATGATGTTTAATATCATTCAGGATGCGCTTGGTGTCCATAAGAGTCGAGGCCCTCAATACGGGTTCGACGAGGCTCATGGCTTGAAGGGACACGGTCAACTGCTGTTGAGAGAAGATGGGTCGAAGGTTTTGGGGATTAATGGTAGCATAGTCACTCATCCCCTCCTTAAGGTAGACGTCCCATTGTCTAGTGAGTGAATCAGGCTTAGTGCCCAAATGACCTGGTCTGAAACAAATGACGAGATTAAACTGTGAAAGGTATTCCGACCACCTAGCTTGACATCTAGTCAACAACTTGGTCATGCAAAAGTACTCCAAGTTCTTATGATCAGTAATGACATTGATGGGGTTGGCGGAACCTTCCAAGTAGTGATGCCACTTTTGAAAAGCTTCGAAAATCGTGAGCAGTTCTTTATCATGAACGTCGTAGTTGAGTTTGGGGGAAGTGAAAGTTCGGGAATGAAAAGTGACAGGATGAAGCTTGCTGTCTGGGGTGTGTTGAGAGAGTATAGCTGCTAAAGTGTAATCTGATGCATCTGTCTCCACAATCAAGGGCAAATCAGGAGTCCAATGAGTTAAGATGGGGGCAGATGTGAATGCCAGTTTCAGCTTATTAAATGCATCTCTACACTCCTCACTCCAGTTCCATGCCAGACCTTTGCGAGTGAGTTGAGTAAGGGGAGTCGTAATAGAGGAATAGTTGAAAATGAATCGTTGATAGAAGTTTGCAAATCCGAGGAATGATTGGACATCTTTGACTTTTCACGGCTTGGGCCATTGAGTGATGCACTTGACTTTGTCCTCCACCATTGTAAGACCGTTGGGTGATAGGATATATCTCAGGTATTCGACAGATGTTTGGTGGAAGGAGCATTTGTCTTCTCGAGTGTAAAGGTTGTGTTTGTGTAATCTTCAAAGAACTTTGCGAATGTGTTTGATATGCGAGGATTCGTCATTGGAATAGATGAGGATGTCGTCCAAATAGACAATGGTGCAGTTGTCTAATAGATTGCCAAAAATGTCATTCATGAAGCGCTGAAATGCAGCAGGGGCATTAGATAAACCGAATGGCATGACAAGCCACTCAAAGGATCCATAATGAGTCCTAAAAGCTGTCTTCTATTCATCCCCTTCAGCAATTCGAACAAGATGATGGGTGTGTCGGAGATCAATTTTGGTGTATATATGAGCTTTCTTGGGGGCGTCTAAGAGGTTGGAAATAAGGGGAAGTGGATAACTGTCCTTCTTTGTAATTCTGTTTAGACCATGAAAGTCTATGCAGAGTCGCAGGGAGCCATCCTTTTTGCATACGAATAGGACTGGGGCACTGTGTGACGAATGTGAGGGTCAAATGAGGCCCATATTGAGGTGTTCATTGATGAAATCTCCTAGTGATTGGAGTTTGGATACTGAGAGGGAATAGATGGGACCAAGAGCGGGTGAAGTGCCATCCTCGAGGTTGATCTTGAGGTTGTAAGGTCTATGAGGTGCTAGTGTATTACCGCACTGTTTACTAAAGACATCAGCAAAGTCATGATAGAATTCTGGAACATGCTGTTTAATGCTATCCAGGCTGTCAGAAGAATCGACCATAGTAGAGCCTCGAGTGTATTTGTTGAGATCTGCAAGGTCGAGTTGAAAGGCTTGTGAACCTTCTAGTTTGCAGGTGCAAACAAATGCTTCTGCATTAACTAGGGCTATCCATAGCACCTCCAACTTCAGAGATGGCGACGAATTGCTTGGAAGCGAGGTGCTGGACTGTGAAGCAGCGGGTGAGGCCTGAGGGGTTGGAATGGTGGTCAGTTTTGCAGTCTTGAAAGTTATACTGCCCAATACCCAGTCAATCAATGGATTGTAGCAGGTGAGCCAGTTGAAGTCGAGTACTGCAGAGCAACTGCCATCCAACAATGTTATGTAGAAAGTAACATTCTGAAGTTCGCCGGTCGGAAATCGGATGGGGATCATAGTGGTCTGAGTGATAACAGAGTTAGTAGAACCGTCAAATAATTTCAACAGAATAGGAGGAACGGAATTAGTTGGCAAGGAATATTTTTGCACAACTCGTGATTCAATAAAGCAGTCTGAAGAACCACAATCTAAGAGCATAATAAGAGGAAACTTGGGAATACTAGAGTAAGTCAAATTAACTATTAGAGAAGTTTTCGAAGTCTCAGAAGTAGAAGATACACGAGAAATAGGAGAAAGGGCTTTCAAGAAGAGCACATGAGTGAGGCTAACACAATCCTCAGCTCATGCATTTCCAAGGTTGCAGCTTATTTTTTCGACTCCGATGCTGTATTGTCTTTTGATTTGGTGTCAGACATGCTCGCCTTTATCATGTGTGCTTTGGTCAATTTTTTGTTGTTGTTATTGTTGTTAGAAGAAGAAGTCAATGAGGATTGGGAATTGGAATCAGGGCAGTCCTTGACCATGTGACCTTTTGAAGCACACAAGAGACAGAGTCCCATATCGATTTGTTGGGTGCAAACTAGCATCTCACCCCTGAGAGACCAACCTCAATATACTGTAATATTATATCGATTTTGGTATCATTCAGTGCGCTTTTGATCTCTTAATTTTTCTCAATTTTACTTGTATTTTTACCCTCATTATTGAGGGAGTTATTCATATTCTACTATGTACGCTACTTACGGGCGCTTGTCCACGCACGACGCGACTAGCGTGGCCGGCTCCCTGGGTTTGGAACCGGCAGCCTGGCTCAAACCTTCGATAGGGTCAAGGGCCGGTTGCAGGGTATATGCGGGTGAAACACGACCCGCGCAAGCCTCCCTCCTCAGTTATTGACTACACTGAGGAGGTGAGTTGTATAATATATTGTACAAGCCTTTAAGGCTGATTTTCCTTTTATTCTTTTGTAAGATAAATCAAATAGGTATATTTTCCGAATATATACTCAGTTATTGACTACACTGAGGAGATAAATCAAATAGATAAATCAAATAGATAAATCAAATAGCTGCCTAAAGAATTCTTCAATCCTACTGTACTTGCTCATAATCTCATCACGATTCACCTTTGATATTCTTCGGGCAACAGCTTCCCATCTTTTCTGAGCTTGGACGAAATGTTGTTAGTGTTGTTGTTATTGTTAGAAGACTTATCATTTCCATTCTTCTTCTCCCCCTTCTTACTCTTCTTGTTGTTCAAGTTGTTGGAATTGGAGGAAGACTGATTGTTGTTAGAGTTGGAGCAATTGGAATTGGAGGTGTTTGCCTTTGAAGGATTCCGAAGTTGTCATACTCCTTGCATTCCCAGTACCTGCTGTCTATCTCAAGTGAAAACTGTCTGAGTTCAGAGAGGGATTTGAATCGAGGGAAGTGAAGGAGGCTGTCCTTAATACCCTTGGCCAACCCCTTGTATGCCACATGTGTGAGGGCAGCATTGTTCCACTGAGTGTGAGTGGATGCTCGGGCAAAGTCGATGAAATATCGCGCTGCTCGATGGTGATCTTTCATGACTATCTTGCTGAGTTCAATTTCTGCTTGTGCAGCATTGTTGAATGGACCAAAGTTTGTCTCGAGCTCTTGTCAAAAGTCTCTCCAGACCTTAAGCCAGCTAGGCTCAGGTTGGATTTCGCCCAAGACAGTGGGTTTGACGTACTGGAGCACAGGCCCGGTGAGGTACGAGATGGCATACTGGACTCTCGATACATCCGACAGAAAAGAAGCCGGACAGTCTCGAAAGTTTAGTGTACATTGCATGAAGAAGGTACCAAGCTTAGCTTGGTCCATGCCGTCTTAAACCTTGGGCTTGAAAATCTTGGCATAGTGGCCAGGAGTGGTTGGGCTAATCGGTCGACGAGTGCCTTGACAATTTTGCCGGAACTAGAGTTGGAATTAAGAGTTGGATTGGAATTATGAGTGGGGTTTGGATTAGAAACTTGAGTAGGGTTTGGATTTGCCTCATCAATGTCATTATTGTCAATTGGTTCTTCTTCGTCATCATCCTCATGTTCAGGAGCATTCATGCCTGACGGGCCAGCTTTGCGAATCGAAGGTTGTTCTGACAGTCATCGAAGTGCGAAAATCTCCTGCAACTGGTTCGGGACTTCTACAATGAAGGGGAGACTATAGACAGTTGATCGAGTATTCATGATGGTCGTAATATGCGAAGATGATATGCAAAAAGAGGTGTGATCAGGTGTAGAAGTCAGATAATACTGTTATGATGTGAAGGAATGACGTAAATCGTAATTAAACATAATATCTCCCAAAGATAAACAATGGTGAGGTTCAGAGTAGGGCAAGGCTTCAACTTGTATGTTGCGCCCACCAGATCGCACTGGTCCCTAATTTTGGAATAGCGAGACAGAAAAAAGCTTCGTCAAAATCAAGTCGATTATCTGACTGAAGACTGAACTACTGAATGTACAAGATCTTTATACTACTTTCAAATCTACAAGGAGTCGACTAGATTCCTATAATAGATGAGAAAGCCGAGGATCGTAAAAAGCGAGAACAGAAATACTATGTCCCAATCTTGATCTCCTCCGTGATATTGAGGGGTAACGTGTCACCCCAATTCCCAATGGAGTTACCCTATAAGGAACGTAGTAGCGGATCGGATATGAGAGAGAGAACGGAATTGCAAATAAGGAAAGTGGAGCAGAATGTAAATGAAAAGGATATTAGGAGTAAATGAAGTGAAAATGGATTTGCGAGCATATGGAGATTGATGTAAATGAGTGGAGTGAATTGACAGGTGCATGTGACACCAAGACAGATACACAAGGTGCATATAGTTTGTGGGCTGAGGGTGTATAGTTGAATAGGCTAGTGAAGGCAGAGTTGGGCTGAGCGGGCTGAACGGGCTGCTGAAATGAATAGTCAGGCATGCTGGCATGTGGTTTCTAACAGGCATGGGGCTTGGCTTCAGCTTATATGCTACACCTCCCAAATCTCATTGCCTAACTTTGGACAGAGGTCGTAGAGACTTGTTCGACGAAAGCTTGGAGGGTATGACGAAGCTTGGGAGTGAGCGCAGTTTGCTGGTTGAATTCTAAGTTGATAATCAGACTACTGAACTTCTACAATACATGCATATTTATACTAGTACATATTTCAAATTTCAGTGGGACTTAGCAACCGAGAATAAGGGAAACATAAATGGGGAAAAGGGTCTCCGGTCGGAAGAACAAGGAGGTGAAAGTACAAGGGGCTTGAGCGAACTTTGTGACCAAGCCACTGTGGGATCTGAATGGGATCTTGGGCAGGATCTCAATGTACTTCTGTTTGATGAAAGGGTGAGTGGAGTTGGGTTGATCGGCGAGATAGTGGAATAGAAATTAAAGGGCATCTAGTGATAAAGGTCGGACGAAGTTATGACCGGTGAATAGAGGGCACGTTGTCTGGTCGGAAGGCTGAAGATTGGTGGCAGAGGTTGTATAGGCTGAGGGAGGTGGGTGAATGGAATTGGCTGAAGGTAGAGGTGCATCCATGTGGTTTGAGCAGGGTTGTCCTAAAAAGAGAACATGTCCACATGATTTGAACCAGAGATTAGAATGGCTGTGATCTCGGCGGGGTCATGACATTAGGTGTGATAACAATCTCAAGATTTTTGGTCATAGAGTGCCCTTGTCATACCAAACCAATGGAATTATATGCCACTGGTTTGCAGTTGGATGTTAAATCTGCATGTCAGGCACTTAACAAATACTTCCGGAAGGATTTCCAGAGGTTTCCAAAGGGTTCCATAAAGGGGGTCAAGGTTCCGAGGATGTAGGGGGTGTAGGGTGCAAATATGCATCTCACCCCTGAGAGACCAACCTCAATATATTGTATTTTTATATTTATTCCAATGCCATTCTGTGCGCTTTTTAATTCTCTATTTTTTCATATTTTATTTGTAAGGTAGCGGACAAACGGTTTCCGCTAAGGTCACGTGATGTGACAGTCACGGTCACAAACGCAAAAATTTTCGCCGTCGAAAAAAAAAATTGAAAAAAAAAGTATTCTGCTATAGAGGATGGCAATTTGTTTTGGAAATAATGATTTAGTTACACTATATAATATCAGCCTTGTCCAACTCAGCTAGAATAGTATCTGGCAAGGTACGGTGACCTCGGTATTTCCGACTGGCCCAAGCTGCTTGACTACCTGTGAGGCCTTTCTGATATGCATCCATAAACCGTAATGATCTTGTGGAGAATCTGAAAGAAACAAGTGTCAATGACTGAATGAAACAGCATACAAATGCAATGGGAGTATAACAGATAAGTGGATAAGTGAGATAAGTGCATGACATACCTTCTCATTGAATCCAAAGGCACAGCATTCAGAGCAAGAATAACATTCCTTTCAAGATCAGCTTCTGATGATGATGCAGGAAACTCCCGGTACACCCTCTTAGCAAATCCCCAGCATTGTTCAATGAAGCTGACTTCACAATGGAATTTTGGATAGAAAATCATCTGGTACCCACGTGATTCAACAAGCTCCTCAAGTTTGGATTTCTGCCCAATAAAATCTGGTTCATTGAATAGAATCCGACGGAAACAGCAGTTGGTTTGCCCAGGTACACACTTAAACTGTTGGCATTGTGCCAATAAGTGTGTG
>QLPI01025290.1:0-14132 GCA_003314275.1 Chroogomphus rutilus
AGCCTTTGTGACGAATGTGACGAATGGTAGATCAAAATAGTGAAATAGTGATTTTTCGACTTGGACAGCAGTATCACCTAATAAACTATTTTTTATTCAGTGCCATTGGTCGTCTTGGAATCACAATGCCAAATGTTATTACAACACCATAGCCCTCAATTATACATGGTGTACTACAAATTCATTTAAAATCAATGACCATGTCAGTCCGCTTTCACTACTGCATTAACCTATCTATTAAGCAATGGTACAAGCCAATTTTTCTCCAAAATTATTTTTATTTTGGACATGTCAAAATTTTGGCCACACCCCCCCAAAAAAACTGAAAAGTCTGGGAAAAATGTGCAATCAATAGCTACAGTTAAGTAGTGTATGATTCCCATAAAATTGTGAAAAAATGTATACCAACTCATAAACAAATAAATACAAATCTGGCACAATCATTACCCGGCCTTGAGATGCTGTATAATGCCTGTTGGCTGCTGTCCAAAATGCAAATGAAACATTACTGGACTAACTCCACTCATTCCTCATTCAATGTGATGTATTATGTTCTTCAGAAAGACCAACCAGAGCTGAAAACACTCACATCCAAAGGAGTGGAGGTCGTCTCTGTTGACTACTCCTCGCACTAGTCCATCACCAATGCGTTGAAAGGCATTGACATCGTGTTCTCTACCCTTCGCGATCACAGACTTGACATTCAAAACAACGTCATCCGTGCGGCAAAAGAAGCCCATGTGAAATTATTCGTGCCTAGTGAATACGGTCGCAACACACTCGGCAATAAATCCAAGTGTGCGTCAACACACCTTACTCTTCCTTGGAGCTGAAAAACTGATATTTAATAAAATGAAATTAGATCTCAAGGTGAAAGCCGATGGCCATGACCTTCTGCAACAGCTCGGTCTACCTTACACATTATTCTTCACCAGCATGTGACCAGAAGTGTTGTTACCAGAATCTCTTGGACTGACTTTGGGCATTGACTTTGAGTCTGGAAAATTCCATCTCTTTGGGGACGATAGACTGTATACTATACTCAACTGCTATCTGTGATCAGATTGCTAACCAATGCATGGGTCTCAGCCCCCTCTCTTGGACATCACTTCACTCATTTGTGCCTTTCGTCCACCACATCATCACTACCCTCCATCCATCCCAACTTGAAAACAAAATATTCCAGATTGAGGGTGAGAGGAAGAGCTTCAGGGATATCATCCCTGTCTGGGAGGCCAAGCATGGCAGACACAGAGATAACCAAGCAGTCCCCAGGATGTCAATTGAAGCTATACTTAACTAAAATTTACCTCATGACATCAAGATTTGGGGTGAAAAGTTGCATTGAAAAGGCCCAAAAATTTGGCCACCCTTAAAACTTGTTGGAAAAACTTCGGAACATGTTTTTTAGACATATTTTGACATTCTGAATCTGAATCTAATATCAGTTTGGCACAAAAAATTCCCGATCACTCAAAACCAAATTGGTCGAGTTTGCTTGTCCCATACTGTATATCACCTAATAAACTATTTTTTATTCAGTGCCATTGGTCATCTTGGAATCACAATGCCAAATGTTATTACAACACCATAGCCCTCAATTATACATAGTGTACATCACATTCATTTTAAATCAATGACCATGTCAGTCCGCTTGACTACTGCATTAACCTATCTATTAGAGAGCAAGTGTAAACATTAATAAGGATAATTAGCATTTGCATCACGTATGTCTCACTGGACACTTCATAAGAGCCACAACAAACCATTTCCCGAATGTTCTAATATCAAGGCTGCCCATTGGTGACCTTGGAATCTGCTTCGAACGGGTACCTCGAACCGGCCGATTCTATCTCCTCGCAAGGTGGCTGCCACCGGGCTGAAGCAGTGTCAGGATCAGGATCCGAAAAATCCATATCCATTTTGGCCAATCTGTCACGCGACTGGTCGGAACCGGGCAGTGGGACTGATGATGACTTTGACTTTGCCTTGTCAAGCTTAGGGGTCCTGAATGGTGACAGTAAACCTGCAGATGATGGCAAGCTGAATGGAGTCCTGGGAGGTGATGTGAAGTTCATAGGCGATATAATCATACTAGGCAGGAATGAGTCGCCTCCGGTTGGGCTAGTCGGTGTCTCCATTGTAAACCATAAAGCTTTAGCGCGGCGACGGCCCCCGGTTCCAATTGCTTGTGTCACAGTAGAACGTCGCCTAAGGCTGGCCATGCCCATGCTGCGCCGCTTTCGTTCGATGAGTTCCTCCCGTTGATGGGCCCAATCACCACTGACGACGAAGATGAATCGTTTAATAACCACGTAAACGTCTGTAGTAGACCAAGGGTCAGTAAAAGGTTAGGATGAACAGCAAAATTGTGACAAACAGCTTTGGAAGATGCAGGCAGGAAGTAGGAGGAAGAGGTAGACCCAGGTAAGAACCTCCAGAGATGAGAAGGCGGTGCATATAGGTGCCGTGCGGCTGACCTGAGTACACGTCGGAGATCGCAGAACAGCATCGGTGCTATGATATGAATGGAAGAAGACGACGATGAAGAAAAGATTGCATAGCAAGCCCGCAGGGATATGGTAGAGGATAAATCGTGAAAAAATTGTCAAAATGAGAGGGTGTTGAAGTATAACAGAAATGACCCTGGGAGATTCTCGTATCATCAGCTTGATCTGAATGACAATCAGACTCGTCTCACCCAAGGAGAGAGAAGAGAGCGAGCGTAAACCATGAAAGGGACGTCAAGTAAAATCCAGCCGTCTGGAGGGAGGTTATGTGCATGGAGATAGCTGTTGGAGGATAAGATCTTGGTTCTGACACAGGTTCGGAGGGCAACGTACTTGTTAACGAATTGAATGTAATTCCAGCGAGGATACCTGATCCTACGAAAGAGAGTAGGGAAACCACTAGGGCTCCTGCCCTCACCGGAAGGCAACAACAAAAACCCCGAGAGGGAGAAAGCATGTCGCGCAGCCCTGATGCTGTGGCATACGCAACCGCCACTTGCAGATTAAGCCACTGAATGTGGTGGGTGGTTGAAGTGTTATGGAGGGTCTTCAACAGTCGCTTACTTCATTATTGGATCATCCTCATGCCGTGTATCGCAATCAAGCTTGGTACGTTGATGAAAGTGTAAATCATGAGTTCCCAATCTCATCAACTGTCCTGTGAAGGGGGTCTCTGGCGACAGCGGACATGATATTTGATCGTGGCGGGCGCCAAGGAGGCTCACGACCCAGAATTAGAAGTAAGTTCACTTGAGGACGCGAGATAACGTCAGGCAAAACGGATCAATTTCGAGCGAAGTATGTACTCCAGCAGCTCTATGCTGGGAGACGAGTGCTGGCCGCATCAGTTCCTATACCTACACGGGCATCAAGGAATGGGTCCTGCCGCTCTTGGGCAAAATCTTGGGAACGAACAGATGCAGACGCGTCCCCGTTGTAGATTTGCGGATGGTACCGCGTGCTGACTAAATTGCCCAGAACGCGGCTTTCCCAGGAGAACTGATGCATGTTAAGCGAGAATGGGAATGGTAATAATAAGTCACACGTGAGTCGCATTAGCTTTGGCGAGTACTTGGCACTGAGGGCCGACGGTGAGCGCCACTGTTGAATGATAGGTCCGCGTCAGGGTTGCCTCAACAAAGATCCACGTGTAGCCGTGGTGTCGTAACACCTCCATAATGGTAGGAAAAGACTAACAACACGCAGCGGCAGTGCCATATGTTTTTCATCCTCTTCTCATCTTCCATTTGATTTCAGACTTGGCGTCGGGTTGGATGATCACGTAATAGCTCCAACCTTGAGAAATGCATCACAGATGTTGAAAAGTACGTTATATTATTCACAACTGCACCAGCCCAGTTATCATCCCCGATGAATCTTTACCATAGTGCCATTCTCTCGGCCATCTTCGAGTTCCCCAATTCACTCCTTATCCTTTCACACGCAATCGATCCTGCGCGCCCATCCCATTGTCGTCAGGTGACTCCTCCTGAATATGAGTGTCCACCTCCACTCCTCCCTCTCTTCCTGTGTTTCAGGAATACTTCTTCTTGTCCCCGTCCAACCTTCCAATCATCGTCCCCCTGTTACTTTACTATATGGAGTATAGGAACGTCCCTGCATGCATGTTTGTCCTCAGATTTGGGTCTTTGCGTCACCCGAAGCGGTGATGCGAAGGGAAGCGACTTATTTTTGGTTTCAATCAGGAATCTCAATTCTTTCGTCATGCAAAACCTTGACGTGAAAGCGTTGGATTTTCCTAGAATATTCCACATTGCTTGTGGACCTACTGTCAGGACCATGCCGTGTTCAACTCCTTCAGTTGTGGATATGTCCTCTCACCACCACTATCTGGAACTACTCAATTTCAGAGCGGGACCTTGTGACAGGAACCGAGGGTAACAATGGATTTGCCGGCCCTGTTTTGGGCGACACACAACCACCGGTAGGCAAAGTTGCTGACAGCTACTCTTGGGCAGACTTCGCCGTCGCCCGGTTAGGCGGGTGTTCCCTTCTAGCATTGAGTATTGGGGCTAAAGCACGTAATTCACCTGACCACTGACTAGCGCCTGGATGTCATTATTCCACTGCGGAGCTTACGATGTTCTGTTCAATTGGCCTTTTGTCCGATTATGGACCTGGATCAGTGGTGTGATGGAGACGTGGAATAAAATCGCATTTATTGGCCCAATACCTCCCTTGGATCAACACCAGAATCTAGCAGCCCTGACTGCCGAATGAGGCCGGATTGGAAGCCACAAGTCTTTAGTTCACACGCTTCGTCTGCCGATCGTGATGGGTTCATCAGCTGAACGGCTACATCTTCGAGTGTCCAACTTTCCACCTCCGGGCTGGATGGTAAACTAGGTATTGACGGTTGCAAAGAAGATCTACTACATAAATTGCCTACAGCAGCACACAGCGGCCTCGTAGCCCCTTTCAACGATTCAATTTTACCCCGCACATATACGAGCATGCTCCGGATACTGGAGCGCCATATGTTTCCTCACATCGCGCTACCGAGACGGAAATGAAAGGGGCACGGAGGACCCACAGCATGGCACTTTTTACGTCTGGCGGTCACCCTTGCGAACTTTGAATCCTGCCGAATATATACAGTGATGAATGTTTACAGCGCGAAGGTAAGATATGGCACGCACGAGGGATACAACAATGTGGGAATGATACGTTGAGTTGGTGGCTTCAGTTCTCGGTAGAAATAAGATCTGTACCGTGGCGGTTACATAATCAATATTTGAGTGACAGGGACTTGGAAGCGGTTACACCTGGCTTCCGTCATATATATGAGGATGCCTATCGCCGTTTGTCAGTCATCTCTTTTTTCCCCACTCCCACAATAGTACCCATGATCCCGTGGGTGAGTTTTCCGTATGAAGTTCAGCTCTTGATTGTCGTGGAGGCTGTCAATACCCCCACCACCTTGAGCTCGGTGTCAATTCTCCTCGACTTCTTCCTCTTATCTCGTGACGTCCATGATCTTCTCCTCGGCTCCCCTGAACGGGGAATTGAACCTCACTACGATTTGTTTCTCCGTCTTTTCGAAACTCGTTTCGATGCCACTGCGCCAAGGCGCAGACTTATCCCTACAGAAGGCACGCTCACGACAGACAAATTTGCCACTGCATTCAAGCAGCGATGCCGAATTCTGAGGGACATCAGGAATGGGAGATTCTTACAACTCCTTAGACATGGTGAACTCCATAGAGACGAGCTGGAATTGATACTCTGGGAGGTGTATCTGATGCTACTCGAGGACGATGGTAAAAATATGGCGCAACTTGAACATGCAGGCATAGAAGCTTGGCTTAGGACGCTCATGTTGTCCTTATTGGCACATGAGAGGGGTGGTGATGGGTGGCCACTGGAGACCACCCTCCTCCAACTCGCTGCCGCGAGCTTCTCAGTGGTCTCCGACCGGGGTGAGCGCAATGGACATTTTTTTAACAATCATTTGACCTGAACAATATTGCAGCCAGTGTCTTTCGTGAGGGCCCATCAATTACTCGTGATATTATCGATGCGCTCGAGCCTATCTTACTAGGATGCCATCGTGTATGACTTGCATCTTTTTATCTCTTCTTGACCCTATTTTTAACTTTCATGTAGTACCCCCACACATCTATCCCTATCACTTGTCTGTATCCAGAGGACATTTATGAAGTGCCGCCTCCTACTGCCAACTCACTTCGCACCATAGCTGCGATGCCTGTCTCTGAACCGTACCAGTTCACATATTTCGGTCTTCGCCTCACTCTGTCACCTCCCCCGCTAGCCGTTAGTGCTGCTGTCATAATCACCAACAGACAGGAGCAGATCGCCATCCCGTACTCTGATGAGCTACCCGTCAATCGCATGGTGGCTGACGCTCTTCGTATCCCGGGGGCCACTCAGGAGGAATGGATGGAAATGAACAAATTTCGCCAGTATGCGATTGGCGTACAGACACCACGTGCCGGTGGAGGCCGCGAGAATTTGGCGGGTTTGGAACATCCCTTATTGGGAAGCAAACGCTGGGATCACGCCTTTAATCGAATGCGCGCAGTGGCCTATAACATACAGATCGGGGTAGGGTTGGATACCACTTGGTTCAATACAATGTATACACCCGGGATGTTCACTGGCTTCTGGCTTGGGCGCATTGTGGTGAGTAACCGAGCTTGATTAAAGATGTTCGCAATGTCAATGTGCCTGCATCCAGTATCCTGACGCCCGCTTGATTCGACGCATGTTTGAAATGCATCCTGCCCCACTTGCCCGGGTTCGCGAGACGCTACAGGAAAATGAACAGGGCGTGTGAGTCGCCTGTTCATATGTAGATATATGATACACTCTGACCCTTCTCACGTCTCAGATATGTGAACTTTTTCCAAGCCAATCTCCGCGAACATGTCAATGTCAACGCCGACTCTTGGGTCTCGTGTGGGGAGGATGAATTGGGAAACGGTGTTCAGAATGGATATTTCCCCTCCGAAATTGATCCTACTGTAGGACAAAATATGTTTGAGACCAGTGTACGTCTTTGTGTATCCGCTTTATAAGTGACCGACCCTTATATCATACAGACCGGGGTCGTTATCAATGATCCTCAGGAACCCGTGCCAGAGTGGGCCATCAAACACTACAATACGTGGCAGGAGGGCATGACCTTTCCAGAAACACCCCTTCCCAGTTTGCAACTTGCGGATTCACCAGAAGTACCTGAAGATGTTGAGATGACCTATGCTGAAGAAGGTATAGGCAGTGAAGTACCACACCTCGATGTCATCATTACTGGAGAGGTTTGTAATCTTTTTGGTAGTTTTCATTGATAGACAGCTGCTGACTCTTTCTTAGACGGATTATAGTCACGGCAAGGCATTTTGGCCCTATAAATTCTATGGCCGAGTGAGGCATTTGGATGGGTTGATCGTACTAGTCAGAGTTCTTGTAAGACTTCTTTCTCCACATACACACTGCTGCTCTAATGTCGCCTCCCCACCCACTTTCATTCGCCCATCCAGCAAATGGCCCATCCAAACCATGGCCATGGACGTTGGGTGTTCTCTGGAAACATGCAACAAGCGAACACCATCGTGGGCACATATCGCGACATGAGCAACGACATACACCGGCCGACTGCCTTTCAATCCCCCTTTATTATCAGCAAGCTTGGCCCTCAATTCAATTCTTCCTGAACACTCACGCTTGTGATGGACGTTAAAAAAGAATTCCGTTTAAACGCTGTCTCTTTTTCAAGAGATCAGTCTATGCCTTATACCCATGATTCCTATGCTGTTACTCCACTGATTCCATTGTCCGCAAATTTTTCTTCTAAATAGTACTAACCTTGGATTCCCTTCAATGTATCATTCAATACCTTGTTTGTTTGCTGTCGGTAACTGCTCTCGCCTGTACTCTAATGGTCCTGTCTTATATAAAAGAAATTCACATATGATACCAGAACGGGGTGATAAATAACTTTTCAACAAGCTATCTGAATGCTCGATAACTTGGATATGATTGATACATGTCCCGCACACTATGCGCCGCCTATTAACCTAAGATATTGAATCGTGAGCCCAAAAGGTCAACCCTATGTAACAAAATAAGCTTACGTAAGAGGAGAAACTTGTGTGGCCCTCGTAAAGTTCACCGCTATGGCATCACTCGAAGATTATGACGAGTTTGGAAATTATATTGGAGGCGACCTCGAGTCTGATGAGGATGAAGACAATCTACTTCAAGAGGAATTTTCTCAACGTCCTCAGGTTCAGCAGCCACAGCCTCTGGAAGGCTTTGAACAAGAAGAGCCTGGTCAAGATGAACTAGCTCTCATGGAGGTAGACGGTTGGTTTGCCCCGTCATCTTTCATCCTCACGTTACCTATGCTATTGTGTTTATACAGAGCCTGTTCATAACGCTGTTGTTTTACACGAAGACAAGAAATACTATCCCACAGCGGAAGAAGTCTATGGACCGGATGTGGAGACGCTCGTGCAGGAGGAGGATGCTCAGCCACTTTCTGAGCCCATTGTAGCTCCCGTCAAAGTCAGAAAGTGGGCAGTGGAAGAGAAGGGCCTTCCGGAGACTCGATTTGACAAGGGGTAAGTGTATGTGTCCTATATCCCTTTGTTGTCCCTTAATTCTCTTAGATTTTTGCTCGACTTGACCAATTATCCTGAGATGATTCGCAATGTGGCCGTTGTCGGCCACCTGCACCACGGAAAAACTGCTTTATTGGATATGCTTATTTTAGAGACGCACAAGCTCACTTGGGATGCAGACCGACCTATTCGGTATACCGATACACATATTTTATCACGCTCTCGGGAGATATCGATCAAGTCTTCCCCCATGTCGCTCGTGCTTCAGACTACTGCAGGAAAGTCGCATTTGATTCATATGATAGACACTCCTGGCCATGTGAATTTTGTCGACGAGGCAGCCGCTGCGATGAGACTGGCGGATGGTATCTTACTAGTAGTTGACGTCGTGGAAGGCGTAAGTGGTATTCATAAGCTTCCGCATAAGGTCCATTGATTCCTGTTTAGGTTATGGTGAATACGGAATCCCTCATAAGACATGCACTGAATGAGGGCGTTCCTATGACCCTAGTCATCAACAAGGTCGATCGCCTAATTCTTGAACTACGCATTAAACCACTCGACGCTTACTACAAAATTCGGCATACAATCGAAGAGGTAAACACCTTTATAAGGTTCGTAATTGATATATATGAATTACCTGAAATCCTGATGAACAAATTAGTGGTATTAACACAGACCCGGATCTGCGCCTGAGCCCTGAAAACGGGAATGTCGCCTTTGCAAGCACTGATTTGGGTTGGTGTTTCACCTTAAGGTCGTTTGCCCAAATGTACGCAGACACATATGGTCAGCTGAAGCAATTGTCTTGCTTTGTACTGTGTAACTGACATGTATTTTGCTCAGGCTCATTCGACGTTCCTTCCTTTGCCGACCGACTTTGGGGCGACATTTACTTCAACGAACTTTCCCGAAAGTTTTCGCGCAAAGCCCCTGACCCGGAGGCGCCACGGACGTTTGTCCATTTTATACTCGAACCATTGTATAAGCTGTACAGTCAGGTCCTGAGCGAGGACACTGCAAACTTGAAGGGAACCCTCGAAAGCTTGGGAATCATGCTGAAGCCTGTGATGTACAAAATGGATGTGCGGCCGCTACTTAAGGCGGTTCTTGACCAGTTTTTCGGCAAAGCGACCGGTCTTGTAGACATGATTGTCGAACGTATCCCATCACCTCTTGAGGCCACAGCTCACAAGGTTCGTATGCTAATATGGAATACGAATTATACCCTCCTTCTGACACTCCTTGACTCTAGGTCGAACGAACATACACCGGACCACAAACTTCTGGACTCGCGGCGTCGATGAAGAGCCTGAAAGTTGATGGACCAACAATGGTACATATCACAAAATTATACAACACGACGGACGCCCAGAGCTTCCGAGCATTTGGGCGTGTAATGAGTGGTACCGTAAGGAAAGGAATGGAGATGAAGGTTCTGGGCGAAGGGTTCTCCCCGGAGGACGAGGAAGACATGGTAAAGGCTGTCGTTGAGGATGTATGGATCGCCGAATCGAGGTATGTGGGTTTATTCCGTGACGTGTTCGAAGATTAATATGAGAACAGGTATGTTATTGAAGCACACGAGGTCCCAGCCGGGAACCTTGTACTTCTTGGTGGCATCGACGCCTCCATAGCTAAAACAGCAACATTGACATCAATGAACATAGAGGAAGATTTATATATTTTCCGTCCTCTGAAACATATAACACAGTCGGTTCTCAAAATCGCAGTTGAGCCCATTGCACCTTCCGAGCTGCCCAAGATGTTGGCGGGACTGCGGAATATCAATAAATCTTATCCTCTCGTTCAGACCAAAGTCGAGGAAAGCGGAGAGCACGTCATAATTGGAACTGGAGAGCTGTACCTTGATTGCGTAATGCATGATTTACGCAAGCTTTTTGCAGAGATAGAGATCAAAGTGTCAGATCCGACAACACGTTTTTGCGAGACAGTATTGGAGACAAGCGCATTAAAATGCTATGCAGACACTCCAAACAAAAAGTGAGTCACAGTGATTGTGTTATTTTGGGTAATTTATGACATACGTTGACAGAAACAAGCTCACCATGATTGCTGAGCCCTTGGAGCGTGGGGTCGCAGAAGACATTGAAACGGGCAGGGTCACAATGCGGATGGCACCAAAGGACCGCGGGAAGTTTTTTGAAGAGAGGTATCAGTGGGACCTACTTGCTTCACGATCAATATGGGCATTTGGTCCAGACGAAAATGGCCCGAATATTCTGTTAGATGATACCCTTCCTTCTCAGGTGGACAAAAAACTCTTGGGAACTGTAAAAGAACATATTAAACAAGGGTTTCAATGGGGGGCCCGTGAAGGACCTCTTTGCGATGAGCGTAAGTAATTATCATATCTTGGAAAACTTGAGTTGAACCATTGGCACAGCTTTGCGGAACGTAAAGTTTCGTATTTTAGACGCGAGTTTGGCGCAAGAGCCAATATTCCGTGGTGGTGGTCAGATCGTACCCACCGCCCGGCGAGTGTGCTATAGCTCATTCCTCATGGCTACCCCTCGCCTCATGGAGCCAATCTACTATGTGGAAGTTCAGGCGCCGGCGGATTGTATATCCGCTGTATATACAGTACTGGCTAGACGGCGAGGCCACGTCACCCAAGATATCCCAAAAGCCGGGTCACCGTTATATACTGTCAAGGCTTTGATTCCTGTAATTGATGCGAATGGCTTTGAAACGGACTTGAGAACGGCAACGCAAGGTCAGGCGTCCTGCTTGCAGATCTTTGATCACTGGTCCATCGTACCCGGTGCGTATTCTTGCTGCTTATAAAGTAACATAGTTTACCGACGGAGCCTACTGGGTATAGGTGACCCCACGGACACGTCGATAATGCTGCGGCCTTTAGAGCCGGCGTCGGGACAGGCTTTGGCACGGGACCTTGTTTTAAAAACTAGACGACGAAAAGGGTTGGGTGACCAGATTGCTGTGTCCAAGTACCTCGATGACGAGTTTGTGGTGAGTGCGATTTGCAAACTGCTTGATATAGTTTTGAAATTGAACGCGTGATTTTGTGTGATTTAGCTTGCGCTCTCAGCCTCTGGTCATGCTGATCTACTGGGTTGAGCATGTGTATTATAGGTGTAGGATTCAGTGGTGTTGGAGCAAAAATAATGATAATAATCAGTTGGTAGCCGTAGAAATGGCACAAAATTATTTTTTTGAAGGACATTCAATTCTTGAGCATCTGAGTTAATGACTAGCAATTTGAACCAGATATGACATAGACACAAGCCGTCTATTTGACTTTGTACAAGATGTTATTTTTTTGTTCGACAGCTCCAATATCTTACCACACCTTCAGGGTTGTACACCAAAGTTTTTATCAAGGCAGGTTGGATTGGTGTCTACCTTTATCGAAAGCTTTTCATAAGGTCTAGCTTCTGAAGAAACTTGTGCTCCTGGTTATGCTGTTGTCTTTTCTCAAGCTGGTGGCCCAGTTACACTAGCTGTGGAGAATAATGTGGCCAAGGGGATAGTAGAGTGGGAATGTCAAAAGAAAAACCTAACTTAAAAGTTTTCTCAATCTCATGGAAGGCTTTAGCATCTGCTTCAAGGAGTTCTGTTTGGAAATTAGGTAACCTAGGGTTGTGGCACAAATATTTATATATTTTGAAATAGCGTTAGCTGTTAACGATATTTCCAAATATATAAATATTTGGATGAACAACACACACTGGGCCTGTTCTTGTCCCATAAACAACAATTTATCACAAACATATGAAGTTGATGTTGGGGTTTGAGCTCCATAAAGACAGTGAGGTTATCGCGTCTGAAAAAAGGCGGTGTATTCTAATGGATGGCAGTTGCTCACGACGGTGTGGAACGCAGAGAGCGATATACCTGGGTGCGCAGGGCGGATAAGTTGGTTCAGAGCGTTTACGTTATTCTGTTGATTCGTCGAGATGTGTCGGGCGCGGATGGGCGGCACATCCTTGAAAGGCGGTAGAGAGCCAAGCAACCAGTCGACATATACGGGATATTCGATAATCTCCAAACGCAAATCGAAAAGCCATTCCTTTTGTCCAGATCGAGCCTATATTGGTCTTTTCTCGTCCTTTGCTGCCAGAACCTCATGTATTTGGCTGGAACCGCTGTTGTATAAAGAGAGACCACCCGTTCCTTGAGTGAGATATAGCAAGCTCCCAAACTTCGTCATGTTGCCAAAGGCAGCAAGTGTGATTTTAGAAAACCTCTTCGAAAGCGACTGGAATACGCAGCAAGGGTAGGTAGCGGGAGGACGACCCATGACGACTGATGCGCTCCGATGAGACATCGGGTTTTCACCTTCAACTAGAACTGGAGTTTAGGGAGATAATGTTATAATACTAGCTTCAACTACGTACAAGTTCATCCAAAAAGAAAGATGTCATCTAAAGAACCCTGCTATCGATACGAACAACCTTCTACTGCCATTCAGTCCCCTGTCGGGAAGGTTTCGATGATTGAAGCATTTTATACCGACCATGGCGGATCGCGGAGGTTTGTCCACATATCGGAGTACTATTGTTGTCGGTACGCGAATAGATCCCGCTTGAGCTTGACCACCACCACGCGGACCATCCATGCCATCCATGACCAACGGTATGCTTAGATGTTCTGTCAAGCTGATGCCTGGCAGTCACACACATACACATTACGACGCGAGTAACGCTCACATCGTTCTCATGTTCCTTCCACGCCAACGCTCGCGTCGTTCTCATGATCCGTCCACGCCAACTCTTCGCGAAATCAACGTTTGTGCAGGATAGGGCCAAATAAGTAGTCGAGCCTTGGTTTGAAAAGAAGGATGGAGAGGGTTAGAGCGGTGCATTGGCCTAGTTTGACGCATCCCTGGCTCCAGTCTGGTGGCTTCACACCTGCGCACCCTGACCATGTCTGTCCTCAAGTTAACTCCTCAAGTTAACTGGGGCGACGGTTAAGGATAGGTAGGATATTATTCACCTAGACTGAACCAGCGTGCGAGGTGCTAGACAACGCATGGACTCTAACCAAGTCCTGCACTCTGGCTGGGTCGACCACGATCCGCCCGATTATCTTGTCCTGGGGTTAAAGCACGCAGGCATACTATCTCTGATCATTTCGTGCATCTCATTGTGCCATCGTATACTCGGCGACATATATAATTGAAGCCAGGCATTAATTCAACTTCACCAGAGTCACGATGGAGGTGACCCTGGTGAGTTATCTCCATGTCTGATCGTTGTGCTGCTCCTCTTTGCGAATAGACGTGTAGGCTGAGCTAGTTTGACATCCGCTTTGGATGGGTCAACCAGAATTGGGGTACCAGTCTTCATGTTGAGGTCTTCAATCAGGACCGTCCCACTATATCTGATTAGTCCAGACATATCCCCTAAACTAGTGCACGGAAACATACTTTACACGAACCCTGCATTAAATTTGAATGGCTCCTACGCATTGGGATGGCACAGGTGAGTTCAAGTGCTTTTCACATCAGTTATCCGTTTCTTCAAAGTTAGGC
>QLPI01025309.1:0-11716 GCA_003314275.1 Chroogomphus rutilus
CATTGTGCCAATTTCCAGAATGGTAACACTGTCATTGGTTTCACTTTATCTTGCTATCGCGCTGTCTGCGCTCTCGGCACCCATTCCAACTGATGAGCAATGCGCATCAGTCTCAGGGACAATGACTGCATGCGTTATTGCACCTACCATCGTCTCCCCGGTAATTCACCCGGAGATATCCACAGTTGTAGCAGGAGACAGACAAGCGTTATCACAAGTAACCCTCGGTGAAATAACTGCTCCTAGTCAGGGAGAAGCATTTCTTGATTTTCTGGCTCATCCGGTGAGGCCTATCAATAAACAATGTAAGTGTTTATGAGCATGACACTGAGTGATTACTTACTCCTGTCCAAAGCTCCAGTGAAGCGTCTCGTTTCCCGATACTTTAGTCATGAAGGTAGGTAACCTCATAGAACCTCAATAGTTATTTCCCTCACAATACCTCGTCTCTCATCAGTGCGGGAGCCATTTCAACCAGATTTTGGCCCTGATGAACAAAATATATTTGATCTTGCAGGTTCGACCAGACTCTGCAATGATCCTACTCTGGATCTCTTGACATTGTGAATTTTTAGGTCCTCAGAAAGGACTTCATGGTAGTCACGGCCACGGTGCTGGTCAAGCAAATAAAGGCGGAGGTGGTTCTGGTCCAGCTGGTCAAGGCAAAACCGCTCATCACTTCGCTTCGGATGAGAAATTCATTAGCATTACATCGGATAATGGTGTCGGCCATGCCGCTCGTCAAATCAGCTCATATGTTAGCAACACTAACATCACAGCACACGGTGGTGTCTCTAACATTGCTCCTGACAATGGAATAGGCCAACTGCTGCCTTGAAGGCGGCTCAGGATTTTTCATAAAGGGGACGGGAAGAAAGGGAGGACGGAGGGAGAAGAATTTGCAAGTACCAGTTGTAGCTGTATCATGAACCCAGTGTTTATCTTGTGGTCATGAATTGAGACAGTGACAAGAAGCAGTATGCACGGCTCAGTGTGCACTATTAGTGTGACGCGGTTTGTCCACAACTGAAGTTTTGTGAAGCTAGAGATTCAGCACGGGGACACAAAAATTCTACTTCCTACCACAAAACGTTACCGTGAAGTCCAATTTTTTTGATAATTGTCTGGGATTAGGTTTTCTTTAGTATATATCTAATTCGAATCAAATCTAACCAAGAGATACCACCAGTCCATTTCACCGGTGCATGTTGGCATCTAAACCTCCAGGTCTTCTTTCCGCATAATCCTTGACAACGCCTCTTGCACCGAGGTGGCGTCAAATCTAGATTCACCATCACCCAACCCTGACCTACTATCGATCTTGATACATTCTACACCAATCGCCTGCATAAAGTGTTAGTAAGCACTGTCATCTGTGGTATGTCGTCGCCGGATAACACCATGGATGACAGTAATGTCGATGGGAAGGGTATAATATGACATACGCGGATTTCCTTGACATCAACGGTCACCTTCGAGTCCTTCAAGTAAACAAGATGAGTGATAAAGGCGGAGGGAGGATATTGTTTGGCGAAAGTCCCCACTTGAGTACCACGCGGGGGCACATCAGTGCTCGTGAGCATGGTTACTATCGCACTGTGATATGAATTATGGAAAGGTTCAAAAATAATATATCATGGGGCGAGAACTTAAGGAACATACTCACCGAATATAATCCAACGCAGTGAGCCCGTCTGTTTCCCTGTCGTTGGTTGAATTTACTATGAACAGGGAAACTATTCGTGTAACTTCTCGGAGGACCAAGCAAAGGGAGGTACTGACGTAGCAAAACCTTCGCTTTTAACGATCTGGAACGCGCGATGGCAGAAGCAACGCCACGCAACGCCAGACAAGGAATAATACTGATTCAACTCATTTAGCAAAATCGGAAAGATATATATTTATCATAAGGATGGTGTACCTTGTCCAAAGGGAACCACAGGAATATACCAGCACGTCTCGGTCCCCTAATTGAGACAAAAATTCCGGGTTTGGAAATGGGTAGATTTCATGACCATAGGGATTGATATAAAACAGACCTGGTAGTAGGGGGAGAAACTCCTTTAACGTTCATATTGCATTAAAACAACGAGAATGAATATACGGGCTATTCGAGAAGGTAATGGGTTGTATCCCTCTTTTCCTTCTGGTGATTTCTCAAAATTAGCATTGCGGGATTCCGGCAGCTGGTCTTCATCGACTCCGTCAAAATCAGAGGGAGGAGTACTTGTTACAGATGTCTCCGATGTTACAGGGTGCGAAATATCGCATTGACCGACAACGGTAGAAGAGTCTTCCTGAAGTAAAGAAAATGAGTACAGTGATGGGGACTTCCTTAATCAAGCATAGGCGGAGACTCGTCACTAACAAGTTCGGCTGCGATCGTTACCGTATGATTTGTCACAAGCACGGGAAGAATGTTGGCTTGACTGTTTGTGATAGAGGAGAAAAAAAATATGGCAGAAGGAAGAGAACGAAAGAAACCCTGTGCAGCCGCCAACAGGTAGTTGCCAACACTTCCATTTCGGAAAGAGAAATTCTTGTGTGCTCGTTTCAAGACTTCGCTCTCGAAGTAAACGAGGAAGCCTTAATTATTTGTTTTATTGTTTCAGGACGTTCACACCGCCACGTAAGAATGAAATTTGGATACCTCGTATGGCCTCCTTTCGGTCCGGTGGAATGCCCTTCCATAGAGGACTTTTGCCTTCAACAATACTCCGCCATTCGTCTCTGGCCTCGCATTCTGAAACAGTAGCAGGAAAACGATACGAAAGAAGAGTACGTATTGCATCCAGGGGAGAGTTTGAAGGAGCTGGAGGAATGAGACGAATGAGTCGAGAGCGAATATCTCCTAAGTGGCATATTTGGCATTAAGTGGAGATGTGCGATAATAAATACACTACCAATAGAAGGGCCACCTTTGTCTCAGGTAAGAGAATAATACTGAAAGATAATACAGCTGGGAGAAACTAACCAATAACGCGAATGATTTCACTACTGGAGCCCCCGTCATCCGACACGGGTAGGACGTAGCAAGCGTCCTTGCCGAAAGCAGGGCACAATGAGTTGCAGCCCGTTCCTCCTGATATAACGATGACAGAGACCTCCCCTAATTTGGAAGTTATAGGAAGTTGATCTGTATTTTGCTCGGGGGGGTGATGGTTTTGAATAGGAAGATCAAAAACAGAGGAGCTTGCACTAGGTGCATCAGTGCGATTAGGAGGGAGTAATGCTGAGGTGAAACTACGTTCCTGCATATTTTAACCTAGCTCTGTTGTCAGCCACTCCCCGTGCATCCGTGAAGCAGTGGTGCTTCAATTTTTTGAAAGTCCGCCTAGTTGGCTGATGGGACATATGGTGATGGTGATGCTCAGATTTCTATTTCATTTCGCCTCAATTCATTAATTTCTCTTGTCGACATGTACGATCGGTTATATCATCTCTCAATTGACATATGTAGGCTCAACCATCGGTACTAAAGCATTGTAACAAAGTTATGATATGGGTCAGGTACTCGTGCAGAAAAAGGAAATATATTGGATATTGCTGGGCATCTATGCAGTATCACATCCAATAGCTATTACTAACTTGAGCATTATATGCTCTTGCCAGAACAGCTCCTCGTCTCAAGCTCTCAGTGAGAGCTGGAAGATTTTCCTTTTTGAGTATTGCTACTAGCCGCCTGGCCTGCATTGGATGCACCATGACTGCTGGCAGATCCTTGTGAACCAGATTGTGCTTTATCCTTGTGTTTAGATGGATCCTCTGAAAAGGACGTTGAGTTAAAGGGAGAAAAGAACCTATATCCAACAAGTGCTCAAACCTAGGAACTCGAAATCTCTATCAGGAAATAAATCAAAACCAAGTAATTCACCCCGCTTGAACTGAATATTGTCTCGGGTATGAAATGCTAGAAATGCGAACTATTGAATAACATCTGTGTTACATAAATCGTTGTTGGTTTCTCACCATGAGATATTGACACCCCAGACGCAAGTTCATCTATGTAACCGTAGCAATGAGCGAAAACAGGATGGGTATTATGTATGGGCCTCAAGGGAACATGCCATTGTCTTGTAAGTGTCTTGTGTCTAGGGTCACCTCGTCGAATATCGCGGCTGGGGGGCTCGGGCTCGGGCTCGTCAATTCACCCGATGTGAGAAGCCCAGGTCCATTCGCGATACTTTTGGTTTGGGGAAGAGGTAGTGACAGAACAGAAAGAATGAGGGGGAAGAAGATGAACAGCAGAAATGGTGACGCCATCTAGACGGTGAAAAGAAGAGACAAATAGTAGCGACGACCAGCGACGAGAGGGGGAACTGAGATACTCTGACTGGGCAGGAATATCTGAAACCAGAAACGAAATGAGTTGAAATAGCAAGACGTCTTCAGATGTGAATTTTATGCCTTTCCAGCACGTAGCTGTGTATCTAGCTATGATCATCACGGTATGATCAGCAGGCATTAGTCGAGGCGCCGTGGCACCTCAGTTTACTTGTCTGTTGATGGCGACAAATGTCAAAGAGATAACAACGAACAAGAACCACAACAGCTCGGAAATCCCAGTGGCTCTCTTAGTCCTTGCTTCGGACTTCTTTTTACACTGCAATTTCTCGCAGAAGTTTCACGATGCCAAGGCAGGGATTGATGCAAGAAATCGAAAGTGTGGTGGAGATCGTAACAATGAGATCAGACATCTGTCCCATCATAAACCCTAGTGATGATAGTAAGGTCCAGGTTTTTGTGCACACACAACGCACAATGGTTCATTTTAGAGAATAAATATCACTGTGGGCCAGAATGTAATTGCATTCTGAGCTACGTACGACCTCCAATACTGGTATGAGATAACGAAGGAATAAGACGTCTTGAATTCTTGATGGCAGTAGCAAGTGAGTGCCGCTCGATATCGGGCTTTCGGGTCTCGGTACCTCGGAAAAAAAATAAGCTCATCATGCATGAATAGTTACAAGGTGATAGGAGAGGAGGATATTTATAAATAAGATGCTACCGGCGTCTTATACTTCGTTAAGAAGTATTTCCCAGGCATTCGTTGATAACATCAAGGAGCAAATATTTTATGGGATGCTGAAATTGTTATGTGATCCCATCACGAATCATGGCGACACTTGAATTTCATGAGACTGCAGATCTGCCCAGATATTCAACACACTCGAATTAAGTTAACAATGCTGAGCTGATGTTATCTTATCTTGCGGCTTCCAAATCTCAGAATGTATTAATGAATAAAGATAAAAATTCAAAACTCAGTTGGAAACTTATAAGTAAGCGTTGTCAGAGGAGAGAAGGAAGACTGCGACCGCTGTTGCTGAATAGTGGCAGGACACGAGTGGTACTTTGTGTACTACTGTGGATTACAAAGGACCACAACTGCGCTTATGTTCCGACGTCGGGGATATTGAGACTCCGCCCAGCTTACATACACGCATTGGTTTTGAACCAAGTCACGGTATTAGATGGTTACTCCACTGCAAGCCCCTCATCCCCAACGAGGATTGGATAAGTTCGCGCAGCATATTCAGGTTTGCGCACTTATTCATGGATTCCTGTAATATCTCATTTCTTTATCGTAGCGAGCAAATCAACTTCGTGCTCAGGGCTACACCTCAGAAAACAACCAAGAGCTTAATCAGATTCTTCAGTTCATTCAGCTTGTGCAAGGTATTCTACTCGCTTCTCACGGAAATTATCACGCCAACACATATTCCAGCACAACAGTCTATACAGAATATCCCTCAGAGACAGCAGCATCAACAGCAGCCGACTCATGCACAGCCGCCTCAACAGCGATCGCCCCATCCACAGCTGCTTCAACAGCAGCTGCCCCACCCACAGCCGCCTCAACAGCCGCCTCCCCCACCCTCAGCATCTGAGCAGCCTACCTCTGAACCTCCCAAACCCATCAGCAATGGCATTCCCTCTATTACCAACCAAGTGTTATCCATGGGAGCTCCTACGGCGAATTATACGCCCCCTTCGCCACCACCCCCGGTATCCTTTTCTAACGAGCAGCTCACCGCCCTTCGAGCTCAGATACGTGCTTTCAAGCTTATCACCAACGGTCTTCCAGTACCTGAGCACGTTCAGCAAGCAATTATGTTTGCGCCATCCCAGCACCAAACCGAAACGCACGAGGTGGTTACACAAGATCATTCCCGTGCCAGTAGTGCCAGACAGACACCTGAACAATCATCTGCGATGGTAGTTGATGAAGGTCCAATACCCGATGGCCCATTCCTCGAAGACGACAGATCGTCAATTGTATATCCCTACAATGCGTACACCCACCCGTTTTCTATCTTACGCAGCGCAAGCGCGTCCAATCAGCCTCGACTTATCATACCCTCAATAATGCCGTTTGGCCTTGACCCTCACGAGGTCATTGCAGAACGAAACCGTTTTGTAGAAGCACGTATCGAGCAGCGTATTCGTGAACTCTCTTCTATGCCTTCTACCCTCGGCGATGGAAGACTTACACCCGCCATTCCTGATGATCCCAAGAAACTTCGCCCGTCCCCCAAGAAAACTCACCCAAGCGCACATGCTCATGGGAAACTGAGAGCCCTCATAGAGCTCAAAGGCCTGCGAGTTCGTGAAAAGCAGCGTTCTCTTCGAGCTCAGGTAGTTGAGCGGCTGACACATGGCACCCTTCTACCCATCGATCGCAAGGAGTTCAGACGTTACCGCAAACCCACTATGCGCGACGCACGTGCTACAGAACAGCTTGAGCGTAAACAGCGTCAGGATCGCGAGCGTCGTGCGAAGCAGAAACACCTAGAGTACCTTGGGGTTATTTGCAAACACGGCCAGGATATGCTGGAAGCCAATCGCAACAAGGCTCTGAAGGCCTCTCGGATGGGCAAGGCAGTTCAAAGCTTCCATGCTCATGCGGAGAAGGAGGAGCAGAAACGTATTGAACGGATCTCCAAGGAACGTCTTAAGGCATTAAAGGCAGATGATGAGGAGGCGTACATGAAACTGATCGACACAGCGAAAGACACTCGTATCACTCACCTTCTGAAACAGACGGATTCTTACCTCGACTCCCTCGCGCAAGCCGTAGTTGCGCAGCAGAACGATGATGTTCATAGGGATGGTCCTCACGACAGCGGTCTTGCATTCGAGACGGAAGATGGTCCGACGGACGAAACGACATTTGGTGCTCAACGTGGTGACGACGAAGAGGATAAGGGCAAGGTAGACTACTACGCTGTAGCGCACAAAATTTCGGAGAAAGTCACCACCCAGCCATCCATCCTTGTTGGTGGAAAGCTCAAAGACTACCAGATCAAAGGGTTGCAGTGGATGGTTAGTCTGTACAACAATCGACTGAATGGTATTCTCGCCGACGAGATGGGACTGGGGAAGACGATTCAGACCATTTCGCTCGTTACCTTCCTCATCGAACGCAAGCGGCAGCCAGGTCCTTACCTCGTTGTCGTGCCATTGTCCACGATGAACAATTGGCAAAATGAGTTTGCAAAATGGGCCCCGAAGGTCACCGTTCTCATGTACAAAGGAAATCCTAACGCGAGGAAACAGCTTCAGCTCGAAATGCGTGGTGGTAGTTACCAGGTCCTTATAACTACCTACGAATATATCATCAAAGACAAAGCGTATCTGTCCCGTCCGCGTTGGGTACACATGATCATTGGTGTGTTTGAATTTGGAGGAAACTAATAGTAGTTTACTGACATACTCTAGACGAGGGTCATCGTATGAAGAATACGCAGAGCAAGCTCTCCCAAACCCTTAGCCAATTTTACCATTCCCGGTACCGCCTCATTCTCACTGGTACGCCGCTGCAGAACAATCTTCCCGAGCTTTGGGCACTGCTCAATTTTGTTTTACCCAAAATTTTCAACTCGGTCAAGTCGTTCGATGAGTGGTTCAATACGCCATTTGCCAATACAGGAACACAGGACAAGATCGAGTTGAACGAAGAGGAACAGCTGCTCATCATCCGTCGTTTGCACAAAGTGCTTAGGCCATTCCTGCTTCGTAGGTTGAAGAAAGACGTCGAAAGTGAACTACCAGATAAGGTGGAAAATATCATCAAGGTCAAGATGAGTGGGCTGCAGAGCCAGCTGTACAAGCAAATGAAGAACCGCAAGATGGTGTTCAATCTGGCGGGTAATGCGATGAAGTAAGTTGCCACCTCTTTCTTTCAAAAATTTACATGCTCACTTGTAACATAATAGCAAAGGGAATGCCTTTACCGGACTCACCAATGAGTTGATGCAGTTCAGAAAGATCTGTCAGCATCCCTTCCTTTTCGAACAAGTGGAGGACGAGATAAATCCCGGAGGCTACATCAATGACAAGATTGTCCGTTCTTCAGGAAAGTTTGAACTTCTGTCTCGCATTCTTCCCAAGCTTTTCGCTACAGGTCATCGTGTGAATAATTCGTTGATTTTTATTTATCTCGTTTACTGGCTGACCACCCCTGCTTAGGTTTTGATCTTTTTTCAAATGACAAAGGTGATGGACATCATGGAGGACTTCATGAAGTGGATGAATTGGGAATATCTCCGACTTGATGGCGGGACGAAGACTGACGAGCGAGCAGAATATGTCAAACGGTGGAATACCCCTAATTCAAATCTCAAGGTTTTCATCTTATCGACAAGAGCTGGTGGGCTTGGTCTCAACTTGCAAACCGCTGATACCGTCATCATGTGAGCATCTAATTGTACTTACTGTCTTCCGCTTGTATAGATAGCTCTAACACTCTTATTCAGATTTGATAGTGACTGGAATCCTCATGCCGATTTACAAGCACAGGATCGTGCCCATCGTATTGGCCAGACCAAAGCCGTGCGGATCTTGCGTCTCATAACGGAAAAGAGCGTGGAAGAAGCCATTGAGAGTCGTGCCAGAGCCAAGTTATCTGTTGACCAGAAAGTCATTCAGGCTGGTCGATTCAACAATATGTCTAGCAAAGAAGAGCAGGAGAGTATGCTGGTGTGTGATATTTGTTTCTATTGGTCTCACTCATAATTTGACCTTTGTTGTAAGCGTGAAATTCTCATGCTTGACCATGACCAAGGTGATGAGGAAGAGGCTGGGGACATGAACGATGATGAAGTGAACGAGGTTCTTCACCGTTCGGCCGAAGAGCTGGAGATCTTCCGTAACATGGATATTGAGCGTGAACGTGCTCTAGATCAGGCTTGGTTTTCCGAAGGCAAACGTGGTCCACGTCCCCCAGGACTCATGACAATTGAAGAACTCCCACCTCAGTATCAAATCGAACAGACTTTTGACCCCAAAGCGGAGGACGAAGAGGTCTTACAGTCTGGGAGAGGACATCGTCGTCGAAAGGAGGTCAGCTACAACGATGGGTTGTCTGACGAGGCGTGGACAGCGGTAATTATCCACATTTGCATGGTGGTAACGCCCAGCATTCATCTTGTTTGATAGGCCGTTGATGCGGGAGAAGATCCCCTAGAATTGATCGCCGCGAAGAAGACAAAAAGAGGTGCCGACGTCAATGATGAAGAATCTTCCGTCAGTTCTCCCATTCCCGACACCAGCCGTGGTCGGAAAGGAAAAGGGAAAGGTAGAGCAAAAAAGGAGGCCGAGTACGATCCCGGCCCATCAAATGGGAAGCGGAAGCGTGGTGGCGGCAAGTCCATGTCTGTTACTCCATCATATCTTGAAGACGACGATGACGGTCGTGATGTTGTAAGTTGATCTCTGTGGGTTTTATGCCAAGGGCCTGGGCTTAACAAGATCATAGAAACGACGTAAAACAAAAGACGATGTCACTCCGAGTCAACGTGCGAGGATGAAAGAAGTGTTTGCTACCTGTATGCAAGCCGTCATGGATTGCGTGGACGTGGACGGTCGCAAACGTTGTGAAATGTTTAAGGAGCTCCCTAGCAAAAAGGCGAGTGTTACCTTACATGCAGTTTACTGTATCAGCCTCTGATCGTCGAGCTATAAACTAGGAATACCCTGACTACTATCAGACCATCTCGTCGCCGATTGCTATTTCCACGATTCGGAAACGATCTTCCGGGTCATATTACAAGACGGTGACAAAATACTTGAATGATTGGAGACTGATGTTTAACAACGCGAGAACCTACAATCAAGAAGGTTCATGGGTATATGTTGATGCCGAGGAGATGCACAATGTTCTCGAGAAGACATTCCGTGAACAAACTGTTGGTTCGGGGTTGCCTGGCGCCAAACCTGGGAGCGAACTACCATCATCGGGGTTAGCTAGCCTGCCAAACTTCGAGGGGGCTGGTTCTCCTCAAGAGGATGACGATACTCCCAGGGCACCAAAGAGCGCTAAAGGCAGCAGGATCGGAAAGCAGGTGCAGAGCGACGAAAGTTATTACAGTGGGGGCAGTGACGACGAGTGACAAATTTGGTGTACCTTTTTTTTTCTTGTCTTTTTTTTTCAAATGTGTATCCTTTGCGTGTAATCCCAATAATAATTAATTTCTTGTGGCTTTTGATCCCGCTTCCTAATCGAGAAATTATTAACATCAACGACAATGACTGTCCCTCCGACACAACTCAAAAACAAAACCACCAAGAAGGTCAAAGGGGAACCTACCGATGGTGCTGCGAACGTGTCGTCCGAGATTGAAGTTGAGGAATGCGACAGAGCAAACAAGAAGCGAAAGGCTGAAGTTCTCGAAGTGGACGGCGACTCGGAGACATTGAGTAAAAAGGAGAGAAAAAGGCTGCGTAAGCTGGCCAAAGAGAAGGTTCATAATGCAGTCATACAACAGGAAGATGATAGGACCACAAAGCGGGAAAAGAAAGATAAAACCCACAAATCCAAGCAACAAGTACGTCGTCTACCTCTTTAAGTTCATTGAAATAAATGTTGTTACATTTAGGAATCACAAGGACCTCAAACGCAGGATGAGGTTCAACAACACCTTATGACCGAAAAAGATGACAGGAAGGACAAGAAACGAAAACGCAAGGAAACCGAAGATTCTATGACCGTCCTTACCCCTTCTACTAGCGTCAATCCTACTGCAGAAACTACACCAGTTCCTTCAGGATCAGAGGTATCGGTTTACCTGTCTAAGAATCGTATCACGATTCATGCACCTCCAGACGAGATTTCCTTTCCACCAATACTTACTTTCGATCAGTTAAACGTCTCCTCAGAATTAAGGAATGTGTTGCTAGGCTTAGGATTTGAGCGACCTACGCCTATCCAGGCATGTGCTTGGCCAGCTTTAATCAAAGGGAAGGATGTCGTAGGAGTTGCGGAAACGGGGAGCGGGAAAACTCTTGCGTTTGGGATTCCTGCTCTTGCCAAGTTACTTTCACCTAACTCCTCTATGACCAAATCGAAACCGAAATCGAGTTTTGTATCGACTCTTGTTGTTGCACCCACCCGTGAACTGGCAATACAGACTTACGAGACACTCGAGGGGATCGGACGTCCGCGGGGTATTGGTTGCCTTTGTCTGTACGGTGGTGTCGACAAGAATACCCAAAGGAAAGAACTACAAGGCAAGGGAGACAAAACAGGTGAATTGAAGATTGTGGTGGGTACCCCCGGACGACTGTTAGATTTTGTCGAGGAAGGTTGCTTAGATTTGAGTCGGTGAGGGTTATGTGTTACTTCTTTGCTTCATACTGATCATGATTGATTGTCAGGGTAAATTACCTGGTTTTAGATGAAGCAGATCGGATGCTCGACCAAGGTTTTGAA
>QLPI01025335.1:0-12024 GCA_003314275.1 Chroogomphus rutilus
TTGACGGTTCTACTAACTCTGTCATTACTCAGACTACGACAATTCCGATCAGATTTCCGACCGGCAAACTTCAGAACGTCACCTTCTACGTGACAACATTGGACGGCAGTTGCTCCGCAGTACTTGGCTTCAACTGGCTCACCCGCTACAATCCATCGATTGACTGGGTATTGGGCAGTATAACCTTCAAGTCTTCGAAAACGACCACCGTTCCAGCACCTCAGGCCTCAACCGCTGCTTCAAAGAGACGGAAGCGAACAGAGGATCTTAGTCAAAATCAAGATTGATTTTCTCACTGAAGACTGAACTAAATGTACAAGAGCTTTTATACTACTTTCTAATCTATTAGGAGTCGAGTAGATTCCTATAATAGAATGAGAAAGCCGAGGAACATGAAAAGCGAAGAACAGAAATACTACGTCCCAATATTGATCTCCTCCGTGACATTGTTGAGTGACGTGTCACTCAGATTCCCAACGAAGTTACCCTAAGGACGTAATAGCAGATTCGGATATAAAGGAGTGGACGGAATTGCGAACAGATGAAAAGTAAATGAAACGTAATGAAGGATATTAAACGTAAATGAGTTCGGAATGGAAAAGCGAGCATATGGAATGTGACGTAAATGAGTGGAGTGATTTGACAGGAGCACGTGACGCCAAGACGGATGCACAAGGTGCATATAGTCCGTGGGCTGAGGGCGTAATGTGAATAGCAAGCGAGAGCGGAGTTGGGCTGAGTGGGCTGGATTGAATAATCGGCTTGCCGGCGTACGGTTCCTGACAGTTGAAGACAATCGTTCAAGGGGTTGCTAGGCAGCTCCTTCCATTACACTTAGGACCCCCCTTAGGACACTCCTTGGCTACTGCTTGGTGTCCCACTCTGTTTTTACATCTTCTGCATCATATTTTGCCTATATCTACTCTATTTTATATATTGCTTGAATACAAAATTAAGCACCCATAGATGAGACCTATCAATCCATTCATTCATTCACCCACAATATACCAACCTTACCAAAAATAACATGTCTACATCCACCTCCAATGATGATACCACCTCTCCAAAATTTCCCATGCTATCAGACACAAATTATCATCACTGGGCATTCAATATGAGTGCCATGTTATGCTCTAAGGGTTTGTGGATGCTTGTTAATAACAAGAAGAAGTGCCCTACAGTGTCTACAGATCAGGAAAAGTGGGATTTGGATCAGGAGATAGCAGCAGGTCTAATTGCTTCAGCTTTAGAGGCAGGACAGTGTGTGCATGTTCAGGGACTTGAGGATGATCCAGTGAAAATGTGGAATGCCCTTTATAATATTCATGTACAGAAACAAGCAGGCACTCATCTCAATGCTTATGATGCTCTATTTAATATCAGAAAAGAGCCAGATGAGACAATCCATTCATTCATTGATGCCTTTGTCACCAAAGAAAGCAGTCATCTCCATCACTCCACCCAGTCTGTCATACTTGCAAACAAGCATAATGTGAAAGGCAACAAATTCCCACAGTAATGTGCTCTTCCAACTGGGCCAAAAGGCCACTATGCCAGGTTATCTGGCATTAGTCTGTGGGCACTATTTAAACAGAAACTTGTTACATATATTCACCAACCATTGCAATGGTATGTAACAGTACCTCCCCCTTAGGTACCGAGCCCTCGAGGTGCCACAGTGATGATATCTTAACAGGTTTCCCAGGCCTGTCTGTGGCTCCCCCCAAGCACTCTAATTACTGTTTGATATAGCAGACTCCCATGATGTCATGGACCATCATGTAAGCCAGGGTTCCTGAGGTCCAAGTGATTGCAACAACCCTCTAAATTATTGCACACACAGGGATTTGAACCGCTGACCTTTGGTCAACCTGGCATACTGTGAAAGGCAACAAATTCCCACAGTAATGTGCTCTTCCAACTGGGCCAAAAGGCCACTATGCCAGGTTATCTGGCATTAGTCTGTGGGCACTATTTAAATAGTAACTTGTTACATATATTCACCAACCATTGCAATGGTATGTAACACATAAACCCTCCCTTCTCTCTGCCCACCTTGTCTCTAATGCCAGCTACCTTTGGTGCACTGATTCAGGAGCTTCTGCACATATGACTCCACATCGGCACTGGTTCAAGGAACTCAAACCTTACAAAGTCACTATAGAATTGGCAGACAATAGTGTGGTGTATTCTGAAGGGATTGGCATAGTAGTTTTCTGCCCAAAGGACAAGAAATTGACTACCATACTCCTTTCTGATTTATTATATGTTCCCTAACTTCAAAACAACCTCCTCTCAGTCCTCTTCTTGACTGTCCATTGTGGGATTAAGGTTGAGATTGTGGGAACCATCTTGAAGTTCTATAAGATGGGCAAACTGATCCTGACTGCCACTGTCAAAGAGAGACTTGCATACCTAGATGGGGATACACTCACTCAGGATGAGGTAAACACAGCACATATTGCTGCATCAAAAACTTTGGACTTAGAGCTTTGGCACCGTCATTTTGGCCACCTTGGCATTGATGCTATCAAGTGACTCATCACTCAGAACATGGTGGAAGGGATGGATATTACTTCAGACACTTCATTTCCTGCAATCTGTGAAGCATGCATTCTGTCAAGTCCACAATACTGAGCTCCAGTTCACTTGGCAATACTGACCGACTGACCCTTTTCGACTAAGCCCACATACCAGTGACAAGTTGTTCCTCACCAGTATGTCATCTTGGCTCGGTACATTCAGTACATCATCTAAATCACTCCTCTCATCCTGTCCCCTCTATCCTTTACTATTCACCCTTTCCCCATCCCTTCCCTTACCCGTTTCCTTTCAGGCCATTTGTTATTCATTTATTATTCAGCCATAGCCCTATTGTTTTATCTTTGGCCACTTTCTATCGTTCTATTCTCATCTACTCTCTTATTATTTTATTCTCAGCCATACCTCATTATTCTATTCTTGCTTATATTTCTTATTCTATTCTTGATCACTGTGGACAATACCTCCATATGATTCTTCATACCTTATTGTTCTCCATTCCTTATGCCACCCTGTTCTACATCTTTCTTCTTAACCTATATAAGTAGCAGATGTATGTAGATAGTTCCTCACTCTGAATATCAACTTGGTTCACATTATCTAGTCCTCCCTCTTCCTGTCTAAAGTCCCTTACTTGGGCTGACACTCTTGGCACCCTCCTGAGTCCTTCTTCTTTCCAAATTAGTGGCATGCATGGGATAGCAGGGTGCAACGCATGAGTACGTTGAAGCCTAGCTACCTTGAATGGTCTGCAGGACATGGCCAACTCTCATCTACACTATTGGCATTACCGAGACTTAACACATTCATGGGAAACAACACAGAGAACGATTCCCAAAGAAAGCTTCTTCCAGAGCCACCCAAATCCTCCAACTTATCCACTCTAATGTCCATGGTCCATTAAAAGTACCCACTCCTTGGGGATTCAAATATTGAATCACCTTCATTGATGACAAGTCTCACCTTGTATATATCTACTTGATGAAAACTAAAGACCAGGCACTAGACACATTCAAGCAGTACAAGGCATTGGTGGAGAACCAGACTGGAAAGACCATAAAGACCCTGAGAGATGACAAAGGAGGGGAATACTCTTCAAAGGAGTTTAGATCATTAAATGCCTCTTCTGGGATATTCAGACAGAAGACTGCACCAGCCACACCTCAGCAGAATGGAGTTGCAGAGCACTTTAACTGGACATTGGAGGAAGAGATAATTTCCATGCTCTATAATACAAACCTCCCTCTCACTTTCTGGGGTAAAGCTGCTATGGCATTTGTTGAAGTCCACAATTCCTCACCCACTTCAGCACTGCTCCATCATACTCCATTTGAATCCTGGCATGGTCATAAACCCTCTGTCACCCACTTTAGGGCCTTTGGCTCTACAGCCTATGTGCATGTCCCCAAAGCCAAGTGATGGCACCTTGAGTCACACACAATCAAATGTGTCATGATTGGCTATGCAGCTGGTACTAAGGCATGGAGACTAGGGGATCCTGCAGCAAGATGAGTGATTATCAGCAAAGATATCATATTTGATGAATCCCCTCATTCTTTACTCAATTCTGGCACTGTTGCAAAGCAGAAACCACCACAGAGGCTAATTGACATCTCTGATGACCCTCCTGCCCACCACCAAGTCCTTGTGCCTCCTTATATTCCTGCCATTGCACGTGATGATGATACTCCTCTATCTGATCCACCACCAAGTCCTTGTCCCCAAGCCTCTCCTGCCCCTCTACCATCCCCTCCACCACCTCTCTAAGACAGTCAGAACGTATTCATATCCCACCTCAACCTTGGTGGCGAGTCCCAAATGCTACCCAGTATTGTAATCCTCCTCCTGTTCCTTGTCAGAGGGATCCAAATCAGAGGGTGGTTCCTGAGAGTGAGGAGGTGGTTCCTGAGAATGAGGAGGTGGTTGCTGCAAATGAGGTGTTGGGGATTGGGAGATTCTCTAACAGATAGGAAGGGTCATCGGATCAGGGATCAGCTTAAAGGAATCCAAACCTCTCTCACTCAGACAATGACTCAACAAATCAGTCTTGAATTGACTACCAAAAAAATATAATAATTTTGGCTGGCCATCTAAGAGTGAATTACTCAAAGTAATTAACTCTTAAACTATCAAGCTCTTCAAAGTCCAAGGAAATACTTCAAAAACACTTATATTTTTCGCTTATTTCTATTTGGACCCACAAGGACCCACAGCCAGGCGCCAAACACTTATACATGGAAAATGGCACCAAACTGCTGGCTCAAGCTCTCAAGACTCAATTGTACAATAAATTCCTGGGCTTAGGTAATAGCTATTACACTTTAGGTCAGCCCAGAAGCTCGGCTTACTTACTATTAATATTTCATGACTTGACCAGTCACGAGACTACTAGCTGTGGGAACATGACTCATTAATGACTATGGGGTGACTCATTCATGATTACAGGGTGACTCGTAACTGCCACAGGCTTCCAGGACCTTCCATTCCTTTCCACACCCTTCCATTAATTTCAGGAAGGTCTTGCCTTATCAGGGAGTTACATAATCAGCTTAGAATTAGTATATATAGTGACTAGTTTTGTAGCGTAAAAGAATCAATCATTTTTTCACCTATCTTAATCCTCAGGATTAAATCAGTGCCAGCAGCACTCTTATAAGTGGACCGAAGTCTGCTTAGGTAACTGGTCTGAAGACCAGAAGCCACACTCAACAACGGGTCTGAAGACCTGTTGAATAAGGTTTGTTCTGAAGAGTGAACCTTAACCTTGCTACTGAAGTGGCAGGCTATCTCTTTAAAAACTAAAGTCAGATAAAAAATAGAAAAGTGGAAATAAATCTAAACCAGTCTAGAACTAATAGTTTAACACTCTTAAACTATTAATTCTATATGTAATGAACAGGATACCTGACAAGACCCCCCTTAAATATTCTCTTTGGACAAACGACCTGGATCAGAATCAATAAAGACATTTTGCATGGCTATGTGAGATTTCATTCAATCTTTATTGCAATACTCTTGTGATAACAGATTACGTGAATCTCCGGAGTATAATTTCTTAATTGGGTTCTCCGTAAAAATAGCCCGTGCAGGTGTATTTTGTTGTCCTCCTGCATCTTGTTGGAGAACTTGACTTGCCTTGGTTCACACCAAAGTTTTGTCACAGCTTCTCGGGTTCCAAAACATGAGGGGGTGGAACAGGCTGACTCTGCCATGACATTTCCTCAACACCCACTTTATGAACTTATCTGCCTCAGTGATGCTCCAAATCTCCCAGAACCACTCACCTATAAAGAAGTCATGTCTCTAATTGATGCACCATGGTGGAAAGAAGCTTGTGGAGATGAATATCAGTCACTGATAGACAACAATGTGTGGACTGTGATGTATCTCCCTCCTGGCAAGAAGGCTATTGGCTCCAAATGGGTTTTCAAGCTGAAAAAGCTCCCTGATAGTGCCATTGACTGCTTTAAGTCCAGAGTGGTGGCCAAGGGTTATTCTCAAAGGCAGGCATTGACTTCACAGAAATATTTTCCCCTGTTGTGAGATTCAACACCCTCAGAGTGCTCCTAGCCATCACTGCATTAGAAGATCTGGAATTAGACCAAGTTGACTTCAAATCTGCCTACCTTAATGGTGATATTGAAGAAGAGGTCTACATGGAACTTCCAGAAGGATACAGGCAGGGAGACAAGGTTGGGAAACTAGACAAAGTCATCTATGAGACCAGACAAGGAGGAAACAGATGGCATGCCAAGTTGGACCAGGCATTTTACCAGATGGAATTCAGCAGATCCAAGGTCAATTCCTGTCTCTATATATACCAGCAAGGCACTATCAAATTCTACATTCCAGCCTATGTTGATGACCAGCTCATGGCCTGTAGCAGTCAAACATATCTTGACAAAATCAAGGCTGAACTTACAAAACACTTTAAGATGAAAGACATGGGACCTGCATGGTACATTGTTGGACTTGAAATCCACAAAGACAGAGCCAAACAGACACTTCACATCAACCAGCACAAGTATATCTTGGATGTTCTTAAGCGATTCAATATGGAGGATTGAAAACCAGTTGCCACACCTCTTGATCTAGGCTGTCATCTCTCCAAAGACCTCTACCTACAGTCTGAAGATGAGAGAGTGGCAATGAAGGACATCCTATATCTTGCTGCAATTGGATGCCTGAATTACCTTGCTGTTAGGATAGACCAGATCTTGCACATGCTGTAGGTGAACTTGGCCAGTTTAACTCAAATCCTGGTCTAGGCCATTGGAAGGCTGTCTAACATGTGCTCAAATACCTCAAAGGTATTGCAGATCTTGGATTGACCTATGGTCCTCCTAGCTCTAGTTCCTGTCCAGTACATATACTGAGATTCCGGTAATTCAGCAGTGCCAACCGAGTAGTCAGTCTATGTCCATGCACAAGTGTTCAAGCCACATACAAGTCACTTTGTACACTGGTCACATGTCAAGACCTTGATACCGAGCTCCGGTACACTCGGTAATACTGACCAACCACCCATCCTCTACCCATATTATTCTCACTATCACATGGGCTTGGCTCGGTACATCCAGTACACTGTCTAGGCTTCTTCTTCTATCCTATCTGTCTCGTCCTTCACTATCCTTCCATCCCTTCACCTGTTCCCCTGAACAACATGATGACCACTCATTATCCTGGCCACTGCCTATTGTTTTATCTTCGGTCATCCTCTATTATTCTATTCTCACCCACCACTTCATTATCTTATTCTCAGCCATACTCCATTATTCTAATCCCGCTTACATTCCTTATTCTATTTCTAATCACTGTGGACAATGCCTCCATGTGGTTTTTCATATCTTATTGTTTTCCATTCCTTACACCACCCTTTTCCACATCTTGCTTCTTAACCTATATAAGTAGCGGGATGTATGTAGATAGTTCCTCACTCAGAATATCAAATTGGTTCGCAACCCATTGCCTGTCTTCCTCATCTAAAGTCCTCCATTCAAGCCGATGCCCTTGGCACCCTTATGAGACTTCTTACTGTCTAAATTAGTGGCATGCACGAAATAGCAAGGCACAACACATGAGCACGTTGAAGCCTAGCCACTCCAAAAATGGTTTGCAGGACTTAACCAATATTTTGGCATTACCGAATCCTAACAGTATATTCTGAGTGACACTGCTTTCTGTGCCACCTCCATTCTTAGGATCATGCCCCCATGAACTAGATCCACAGCCCATATGGATGACGATCGGCTCACCCCCACAGTAAATCAACGAAGGGAGCATGAAGCCTCTGGTACCCTGCCCCTTCTCATTGGTTATACCTCGCCAACAATAGAACTACAGCGTCTTGCCTCCCCCTTCGAGCAAGAACCACACATCAAAGAGGTGGTCGACGACAAAATTGAATATGCAGATTATGATAACGATGATCAAGAACCCCATCTGGCAGAGGACGAACCTGGTTCAGTACACTATGACACAGATGCTGAAACCGAGGAACAGCCTCAGCACCCCTGGCAGGCGAACATGCCTGAACCTTCCCGGACTCCAACAGCTGCGCCCTCTCAGCCCATGGTTACACCCCGTCAGCCCATGGCCGCACCCCCTCCATCCGTGGCTATACCACCGCAGGCCAGGCAAGCTCTCCAAGCCTGACCAGCCCCACAGCCCAGGCAAGCTCCACAAGCCGGGCCACCTCCTAGGGCCAGGGCCCCCGTGAACCCGGCCAACACTCAAGACCTTCTGAATGCCACTCTCGAACTCAGCAGGACCACTCGGAACCACCGACAAGATGGTCAAGCTGCCAGAATCTGAGAACCAGAACCCTTTGATGGAACCGACCCTAAGAAGTTGAAGGGTTTCATCTTCCTTTGCAGAATGAACTTCCACACCTGGCCTAACTTGTTCCCTGACGATAGGCAAAAAGTCAATTACATGGTCTCCTACCTGAAAGAAATAGCTCTGGAATACTTCAAGCCCTACCTGACAGGTAATCCCAATACAGAACCCCATTGGACCAGTAACCTGGAGCTTTTTATTGACAAATTACAGACCAACTTTGGCTCTTGGGACGAAAGAGCCAATGCTGAGATGGTCCTCAAAAAGCTAACTATGCAGGACAACCACAAAGCCACTTGGTTCTTTGTGGAATTTTACTGGCTCGCAGCCTTTGTCAACTACAACAACAACGCCCTCCTCCACAAGGCATATATGGCACTGCCAAAGTGCATCAAAGATGGTCTCATCCATTTCAACAAACCCCGCACACTCGATGACCTCCAAAATCGTGTTCAAAGGATCAACATGAGGTATTGGGAACGAAAAGCTGAACAGTCTGTAGAGGGCAGCAATGAGCCAAAAAAGATATCAGATTGGACAAGCCTAGCAACAGATCCACCTCGGACAACCACCAGCAACACAATAGTAACGATAACAGCAGCAAGGACACGTCCAAGAACAAAGATAGGAAAATGCTCAACCCACCTGTGTATACCAAAACCCTCAGGAAGGATGGCAAACTTCTCCCAACTGAATGTCAAAGACGCATGGACCACAACCTGTGTCTCCTCTGTGCTGCCAGTGATCACAAAGTTGCTGAATGCCCAAAGGCAACCAAAGCCTGCGCGACCATCACTCCCGACTCCATCTCACAGGCATCCGATGCCTCGGACGTCAATGCTGAGGACTCAGCAATGGCGACCGAGGACTAGTCCACCATCTCCTAGCCTCTGAGCACACCGAGAGTTGCGTTGACTCAGTAGATGCTAGTAGTAAGGTGTAGATCAATGCTCCTATGCCCCCAAATTTTCGTTTAATTTTTCAGTCATTATCCGTTCATAGTTACACTCTTATGTTATTCCACCTTAGAATTCATTTATCCAGTACTGCTAAATTCGGTTGTTACTGAATACATAGACATGTCACTAGATCCCCTGATAGGACAACCAGTCCACCCATCCGTTATCACATCACTAGATCCGTCGGTCGGCAATATTCAGTCACAACTCACCCACCCACTATAATCCATTGATTAACAGGGTATTGAGCAGTATTATGCTCCATCACACCACTAATGCCTTTAGGTGCATCCAATGGCCTCAGTCCAGTCGGCACATGCCACTGCTCCAAAAGCCTCACCCAGGATCCTGTTCCGTCACTGGAAGCTTTGTCAATAGCCCTAGTCAATGCAACTGCCTTGTGCATGCTTGTATACCAGAATGGCTGGCAAGTTTTTAGCTGGGACCTCTCGGTCAGCGGCACCATTTAGCACGCCCAACCAGGGTCTCTTCCATCCGTCCACATCCGCTCCTATCCCCATACTGCTCCTTCCCATTCCCTCGGCATATGGTAGACTATGGGACATCTACCTAAAGGGGGGGGTAACAACATCAAACTACTCCCCCCAAAAGCATCCATCTCCCGAAATTCCTTCCCTCTGATCTCAACCTAACTGCCAAAAAAACCTGGCACATTCAGTTGTTCCCTTTTTTTTCCTTTTTCCTCATTTCTTCACATGCTTTTACTCCTTTATTTTCACCCAAATAAAAATAAAAATATTCTCAGTCATCCTTCAAAGTCTCATCTATCACCATCTCCTCATCCTGTTCCTTATCCTCCCCCTTGTCCTCTTCCCCATCATCATGCTTCAACTGGTCTTCTCCCGTACTCCCACTTCCACCCGACTCTTCCAGGACTCTCATATGGCCCGGGATTACCGAACCACCACACCGATCCTCACCCATCAAGGCCATAGTGTGACTTATTCACTCAGCTGCCTCTGCCATCTGGAGGAAAACTCGGGTCATAGCCGCCTGCCCCTGCAAGATGTCTTCCCAGATCTCAACAATGCGCCGGGACCCTGACTCTTCCGGCTGTGGGACATCCACAGTCATCGATCGACCACTCGGCCTCAGACCCATTGGCCGCTCACTCGACCGCATTGTAACAGCCCTTCTCAGCCTCTTCATTGGCCGCTCCTCCTCTCGTTCTGTTTCTGTTTCCTCCCTCTCACTCATTTCTTCCTCACTCTCCCTCTCCGACTCCACCTCTTCCCAACTCTTAACCTTGCGCTGCCGTGGCGCCACCAGGCTGCACTTCACACAATGAGCATTGTACCCCCTGCACGCTGCCCCTACATTCCTCACCTGATAATTCTCCCTGCATTCCTCACAATGATTGCAAGGAGGACGGAGAGACAGCAACCATTCTTGGGTCAGCCTTTTCTTAGACTAATAAAGGGAAGAAATCAAAATAAAATAAAATAAAAATAAAATAAATATCCACATACCTTACTCCCTACCAGCACTCTCCTCACGTTCGTTTTTTAGTAGACTCTGCCCCCTTACTCCTACCCCTCTTATGGAGCAAAGACCCCGGTCTTCCTGAAACCTCGGAAGCCCCTGCAGCACCAGCGCCCTCACTTTCAGGAACCTCACCCTGTTCCCCCACATTTAGAGGAGGTCCTGTCCCAGTTGCATCCTCGAGACCCCGGTCCCCTGTCTGTTTTGCCAACCCCTCCTGATCCCTCTCAGCCACTCCAGCAGTAGTGTCGGCCACTCTACTATCAGTCTCTTCCTCTCTCCCATTAATTTAGCAGTCGCTTTTGCCGCATCCTCACCCTCCTTTTTCTTGGCCTTGGCCTTGGCAATTCAGGTGGCCTCAGCCTCTCGCTTCTGCTGCCTCTCCAACCTGTTCCTTTCTATTTCAGCTTTCTGCACATTTTCCTCATCCGTTTTGTAACCCATCTTGTTGCGGTAGACAGTGATGAGGTACATATTTTGATGGAAGCAAGGATCACGTTCCAGTGCCAAATCCCAAACCTTTGTGACATCACAATAAGGCATCGGAGCCTCATATTCGACTCCCGCTTCCCAGCTTCATGGGTTCAGCCACTAAGGGGGGGATACTGTCAAGACCTTGATACCGAGCTCCGGTACACTCGGTAATACTGACCAACCACCCGTCCTCTACCCATATTATTCTCACTATCACATGGGCTCGGCTCGGTACATCCGGTACACTGTCTAGGCTTCTTCTTTTATCCTATCCGTCTCATCCTTCACTATCCTTCCATCCCTTTACCCGTTCCCCTGAACAACATGATGACCACTCATTATCCTGGCCACTGCCTATTATTTTATCTTCGGTTGTCCTCTATTGTTCTATTCTCACCCACCACTTCATTATCTTATTCTCAGCCATACTCCATTATCTGTCAAGTCCACGTACCGAGACCCATCCGCCGGCAGTGCCGACCGAGCAATCATCCTATATCCACGACCAAGTGCCCGTGTCGCATGCATAACACTTGGTGCGCTGGTCCCAGCTTGGTACATCTGCCATTCACACTCCTCGGTCCGTTTCACCTCGGGATTTCCTGTCCTTGTATTATCCTTGGACACGACCCCATTGTTTTATACTAGGCCACTCCCTATTGTCCCATCTTGAGTCATGATCCTATTATCCTGTCTTTTATTGTTCTAT
>QLPI01025352.1:0-16691 GCA_003314275.1 Chroogomphus rutilus
TTGGGTGTGGTCTGTGGCTTTCTCGCCCGATGGTACACGTGTCGTGTCTGGGTCGAAAGATACGACAGTGCAAATCTGGAATGGAGAAAAGGGAGAGATAGAACGCATAATGAAGGGTCATTTTGATGATGTTAATTCTGTCGCTTTCTCGCCAGACGGGTCACGTGTTGTGTCCGGTTCCAATGACAGGTCAGTCCGCATCTGGAATGCTACCAGCGGGGACATGGAGCGGATACTGGAGGGTCCTCCACATGTGGCATGGTCTGTTGCCTTCTCCCCTGAGGGCACACAAGTCGTGGCTGGCTTGGCTGACTCTTCGATTTGCATCTGGAATGCGGGGACGGGAAGAATAGACCACGTGTTGAAGGGACATGCGAGTGGAGTGTGGTCCGTTGCATTCTCTTGTGAGGGGACACGGATTGTCTCTGGGTCTGTGGATTGCTCTGTCCGGATTTGGAATGTGAGCGAATTAAAGACAGACCGCGGATCGAGTACTGTCTCACGTGAAAGATCACGGATCTCATCCAAGATATCCCATGTTTTGCATGTGATTCCGGGCAAGAGAAATCGCCGACTGACGGGACATTCCAGTGCGGTGTGGTCAGTAGCATTCTCGCCTGATGGCGCACAGGTCATTTCTGGGTCAGCAGACAACTCAATTCGGGTCTGGAATGCCAGCACCGGAGAGGTCGAGCGTGTGTTGGAGGGTCATGCCGGTGATGTGAATTGTGTGGCCTTCTCCCCTGATGGGAAGCGAATCGCCTCTGGTTCGGACGACAAGTCGGTGCGGATATGGAATGTGGCTACAGGTAAGTTAAAGCACACAGTGAAGGGCCATTCAGATTGGGTGAGGTGCGTTGCATTTTCACTCGATGGGACACGTGTGGTTTCTGGTTCAAAGGACCACTCTGTCCGGATATGGAATGTCACGACAGAGAAGGTGGAGCACATACTTGAGGGGAATTCAGATTCCGTGGGGTGTGTTGCTTTCTCGGCTGATGGTGCACATGTTGTGTCTGGCTCGCAACACGGCTCAGTCCGGATATGGAATACGACTACCGGGATACCAGAGCAGATACTCCAGGGAGATGATCTTTCTGTGACATCCATTGCCTTCTTGTTTGGTGGAACGCGAGTCGTCTCGGGTGCAATATATGCTTCAGTTTGTATCTGGAATCTCATCACCGGTGAATCGAGTCCATTGGCCGAATCCGCATCCATCGCATTCCCAGACGGAAGCCGAGTTACCCACATCTTCCAAGGTGAATTTCAACTCGTTTCCCCAAAGGAGCATCTTGTGTCCCTATCTTTCCATAAGGACTGGATTCTTACAAACCCTCCGTTCGTACCTTGCTATTTTCCCCCTGAGTTTCGTGGGTTTTACCGATGTTCATTCTCTAAATCCAAAGCATGTTTTGGATATGATTCAGGACAGCTTGTTATTGCAGATCTTAATTCTGTCCAGCCCTAACCCGCTTTCAAATAAATCATACAATGTGCTCAAAACATATTACTGTTCTTCTAAAATTTCTGATTACTTTAGCATTCTCTGGGCTGTTCTCATACTTGACTCATTTGACATTAATTGATGTTAGAGATTGAGAACAGGCATGGATATTTTCAGCTCAGCACTCCATGGCCCACTGAAGTCAGTTCATGAGTTTTGAACAGTTGCATGGATTATTGAAATAAGCTTTGGTGTGATATGTCGGCCATAGGCACGTGGGTCCTCTGAGGTGGCTGACACAGTTGACACCCTCGCCAGTCCTGCTCCTCTCCTGATCATGAAAAAGGTGTTCCACAATCTGCTCAGCAAAGAGGAGAGGTCCGCAAGAGACTGTATACTTGACCCTGTGGCCTTTCTCTAAAATCCACTCTCCGCAGCTCCTTGCCTAAACATGATCTATGTCCATTCAATTCAGTTATCCATCTTCAGCACACTGACTATGATTGTGTGAACATTTTTCATGCCTTGCTTTGTGAATTTATCCTAGATCCTCAATGCTACAAAGTACAGCAAGAGACCATCAAATGCTCACCGTCAAATGTACAACTCTTGAATAATGTGACACCTGTGGCATGGACACAAAGGCTGAATGTCAAGCTTTGGGAATGCCGAGGTGTTGGATGGGAACGGCCAAGTCCTACAGGCTGGAAGTAGTGGCTTTGGCTTCAATGTGCTCATGTGTTACACCCTACTCTCTATGTGTGCCACTGATTTGCAACAGATGGAATACTTGGGAGGATGCCGAGGATGCCAGCCCAAGTAGAGGACTTAACAGAGGAGGAGAAGGTAGAAGGGCCTAAGCCTAGTCAACACCCAGAATGAGGAAGTATGTACATGCATGTCCTACTTATATAGGTTCAAGAGGAACCATGTGGAATAAGGAATGTGGGACAATAAGGTATGCAGAGCATGTGGGAGTATTGTCCACAATGATCAAAAAAAATGGATGAATCTAAACAGGGATAGAACAATGAAAATGGAATAATAGGGATGTGGCCAGAGATGGAACAATAGGGAGTGGCCAACTATAAAACAATGGGACCATGACCGAGGATAACACAAGGACAGAATGTCCTAAAGTGAGGCAGGTCGAGGGATAAGGAACAAATGGAGTAGGTTTGATACTTGGTGGAATGAGGAAGAGCGGACAAAGGATGGGGATGGGAAGACAGAGGGTGGATGTGCCGAGCCGAGACTGGCATACCAAGTAACTTGCATGCAGCTTGGACTTATGCATGGATGTAGTCCGATTCACTTGGTTGGCACTGCCAAATTCCTGGACACTCGGTATGTGTACTTGACACTGAATGTAATTACTACATGTACTGTTAGTGGGTCGATATATTTATATTACCCTTTACAGCTGCAGTGGAAAACCTGAATTTGTTCAGGTCTTAGAGTCCAACCTCATGAACCATCAAGCACACTCACTGGTGGTGACTTGTTTCCAGTCTTATATGCTCCTTGTCAAAGAGGTGGACCATGGATTGGAAGGAAAGACTTTCTACATTACACTCCTTGGCGGTGGGGGAAGGTTGAGTAGAAAGCAGACATGAGGGTATTGATTTGGCAAGGTCCGCTGGTAGAGGCCATGCCAGCACCAGAATATAAGAAGGCAGCAGCAAATATAATCAATTAAGTGGCTGAGTGTGAGTTTCATATGATAATATTAAACACAATTCAAGTCTTTTACACCTATCTGTAGTGATGTTATGGCTGTTAATATCACAGGAGTATTCAGGCTGAGCACTTACTACAGAAAGCAGATATGAGAGGCCATAGGTGTGGAACCAAAGTTTACTCTTTTTCATTGTTCCCATATACTTGACATTACCATTCATTGTCTGTCATTTCTATTATTCCTTCTATTGTTCATCACTCCCATTGTCTAGTTTTTCTATTGTTTATATTACATATAAGTAGCCTATTGAGGTAGCTAGTCACTTCAGTGCTTTGCAATGAAGACTGAACTTTGTTTTTATACTTTTCACAGGTTATAGGCCCTGGCTACAACTAAAAGACAAACTTGACATACCTTGACCCTGATACACAAAGATGACTGACAAATTTAAAATTATCAGATATGATGAGTTGGAGCATTTAGATGAGAATGGCTCCAATTGGAATTTCTAGAAGATATGAATGGTACCTTACCTAAAAGGAGTGAAATTATGGCCATATGTATCTGGAACTGAACTTAAACCCATGACAGGAGATGTCCCATCCCTCTTTCTGAGCCTCTTTCTGAACCAAGCTCAAATAACATGGCCCACAGACCAGGAAACCCAACTGAAGTCTCAGCCCAATGGCTTAGCTTTTCTGACATCCTAAAGGCTCCTAAATGACAAGAGAGACACCTATGGGAAGGAGCGATGAGATGTGGAATGGAGAGATCAGACATCAAGGGCCAAAGTAATGGATGAACAATGTCTCCATCACATACTGAGCCAAGGTACTGAGGTCTCAAACCAGACACCTGGGACCAGGCCCATGGGTGTTTGGGAGAACATACCTTCAGACCCAATGGAAGGGTAAGATGTGTTGGAGAAGCAGTATGTGGGTACAGGGTATATAGAGTGCAAGATTCACTAGCAAGGGGTTTTAGGTTTTCCTCTTAGGAATCCCCCCATTACTATGTGAATCCCCCCTCCCTCATGTACATAGCTAGGTAACTGAACTTAGGAATCCCCCCATTGGTAGGCCCTGTGTGACAGCTCTCAGATACCACTGGGATTTCCCTTACAGAAGGTAGAACAGGGACTTTCTGCACTCATCTAGCAGAACTCTAGAGGTTGAGAGAAGCTTGTAGAGGTGTTATGGTCTGTGCCCCAGATTGGTCTAATGACCATGCAACCCATCTGCCCATTTCTGCCACATTTCTGGTTGCAATGCTAAAATATTTGGCACTTCCCATCTATCTTTCTACAATTCCACAATCCCACAATCCTGCAATTCTACAATTCCACAATCCTGCAATTCTACAATCATGCAATCCTGAAATTCTACAATCACACAATCCTGCAATTCTACAATCATACAATCACACAATTGCACAATCCTACAATTCTACAATTGTACAATCCTACAATCCTGCAATTTTACAATTGCGCAATCTTACAATTCTACAATTGTACAACCCTACAATCCTGCAATTTTACAATTGCGCAATCCCACAATCCTACAATCATGCAATTCTGCAATTCCAATATACAATAACAAGGAGCTCATCCTCCAGGTTGTTCTTCATCTAAAGGCAGGCATACTACAATGTTATTAGCAAGACAAATTCTTAGCAAAAAATCACACCTTTGTACTTTTCAAGTGCAATTCCTCAACCCATGGCTCTCATACATCTATAGCATTTTGCACCACTGCTTCAAGCTTCATGTTTTCAATTGTCAAAGACAATGGCATTAGAATGTTGAATTTACTAGCACTGCTTACACCACCTTTCAGCTAGGTAGCGATGGGTGAGTCAAGCTGGCCCATAAGCTTGGGAATATATATGGGGTTAATGTAATGTTGACCATCCATATGTGATGTCAACAATGGTTACCCTCCAATGACTTCTAACAGTTACTCTTATATACCCTCATGTATGTTTGAATCCTGATGAGGCCTCCATCTACAACTTCATTTCCACAACCTTGTGGGACTCAGCCATAAAGGGTGGATATTATTGGAATCCACTATGCTGTCATCCCCAGTTATTCAGTCTGGCCTGATTCAATCTCACTCAGCCTAATTTGCCATTCAAGCTATACACTCCAAAAGACCTCTGATTCAGTGCACCTCATGTATTCAGCCTATCCTATCTTGGCATTGCATACAACATTCACTTTGCTCTGCTTAATATGTTCATCCTTCACATGCTCATACATCTGTTTTCAGTATTTGTATTGTTCACTTCACCATTATGACTCTGTTATATTTCCTTTTATATTCAGCTCCACTTTCCTTATTTGCAATTTGGCTTTGTCATTTCTTTTTCTGTCACATGCTCCATAGCTACATTCCTTATAGGGTAGCTCTGCTAGACAACAGAATGATGTGTCATTCCCCTCTGTCTCAGAGAAATCAAGATTGGGACAAATAGCATTTCATCTCACACAATTTGTTAAGATCGCATATCCGGTGCTTAGCTAGTGTTTCTAGGATTGTTTCCGAGGGTTCCTAATGGTCTCCGGAAGTCCTTGTTTCTGGAGTATTTGGTTTCGGAGGTTGGTTCGGGTGGAGGGACAGAAGGATGGAAGTGCAGAGTTTTCGGACTGTTTATGGTATAGGTGGATCGACTAGTCATTTGAGTGGTACGAGGTCGTAGGGACTAGCTTCAACTTGTGTGTTACACCCTCCTCGATCATCTGTCTCTAATTTTGGAAAGTCGGAAAGTTACCGGAACTGAATTGGAACTATGACCCAGAACTAATTTGATATTTGTACTGGTGAATAGTCCAGTTGACTAGTGGCTTATATACATGTGTCTATCCTTGTACTATCTTGTGCCAGGTAAAGGCAAGGGGACGGGAAGAATACAAGGGGCTAAAAAGGGGGGTGAGAACAAGGGGTGAGGTACATGTTGGTTTAAGGTTGTTTAAGTGTGGAACCTTGTTTTCCAGAGTTGCGGAAAGTGTCGGGGTCAGACATCATGGTTTTCTGGTTGGGTTCATGGAAAGTCTGTTTCGGAGAGTGGTCCAAGTCAGTTCATAACAGTATCCCCCCTTCAGGGCCGAGCCTTTGAGGTCCTATGTCCGTTGAAGCGGTGATTAAGGCAGATATGATTGTGGGAGTATTCATGGGTGCCTTGTAGCTCATAGGCACCAGTATCCGTTTGCCTATAAAAAGAGGGTTCCTCAGGGTTGGCGGGTTTTCCCCCAATGGATGACACAAGTTTGCAATGGTTGGAAAATTCTGGGGCTTCCTCCCAATCTTTCCTGAATGGGGGGTCCCTGGTGGTTTCTCAGGCGGACCTGGAAAGGGCCATGTGGCATCTGAGGAGTATCGAGGATGAACTGGCGGTCCTTCAGGCTCGTGCTATCGGAGATGGTTTTCCTTCCAGTGAGTGGGTTCCTTGGACATTTCTCTTCCTAGATAATCTCTTCTTTGTAAGGGCCTGGTGTTAAGTCCGCGTGTCAGGTGCTTAGCTAGTACTTCCGAAGGGGCTTTCCGGGGTAGCGCGAGGGTCCGTAATGGGGCCGATGGCCGAAAGCGGGACCGGGCAGACTACGGATGGGGAACGGAGGCGCCCAGAATTCAGGGTAGGTCGTGGAATGGTTCAATCCGGTCGCTGAGGTGTTCGAGGTCGAAGGGACTTGGCTTCAACTTATGTGTTGCGCCCTCCTCAATCGTCTGTCCCTAATTTCGGAGAGGAGACGGAAGTTCACCGGAGTGAGTCGGGACTAGGTGGACTAAGATGATATTCGTACTAGCAAACAGTCTAGTCGACTGGGAGACTATATACATGCGGCTATCCTTGTACTATCTTTGCCGGTCATAAAACAAGGGAAAGGGGGGTACAAGGGGTCAATATAAAAGAGAGAACAAGGGAGTGAGGTACGCAATGGTCCTGCACGTCGGTTATCAAAGTATTGAGTCCGGTAGGAGACGGACTCGGAGATGGTGTCTCGGTCATGATGGGAACGGAAGTGGGAAGTCGGATTCTCGATCGGGCTTTGTCGGGGATGGAGATTACGGAAAATAATCCTTCGTCCTTTCGGTCAGAAAGGTCTCAGAATAGGGGGGTGTGGTTGTGGGGGTTAGTGTGGGTTGTTTAAGGCATGGGCTATAACACCTGGTCAAGTCCCCATCCCTCAACCTCCTGGAAGCATCTCCAGTGGTCGCTCCAAGCGGGAGCCCTTCCTTAATAGCCTTGAGACCTGGCTGTTGGCCCAGCAGGTTTGACACCTGGGGCTTGTGACCATGTCTGCAGATGTGCCTGGCAGACCGCTGTTGGAGCCAGAGGATCTGGGTGCTCTCGATCGGAATTCCACATTTGTTGCTCTTCTGGACCAGGTCCAAGAGGAGGTGGTCCAGTCCTGGGATGCTTTGGAGGTGGCTGGGGGTTGTTTGGACATTTTGGTGTCGATGACGGAAAATCATCCAGAGGAGATGGCACAGATCATGTGTCTTTTGTCCCTTTTGTCATCGGTAGTTGAAGGTCGGGTGGACTCTGGGTTGGGCATGCTACTTGTGGGATCCATGGTTCCCAATGATAGCAAAGTGTCTGAGGATCCTGTCCTCTAATATGCATCTAGCTCGAATGATTAAATGGCTTTATTGTTTGATAAGTTATAGTGTCTGGTCGGTAGTATTTTCCTCTATGGGCCTGGTTTGAGTGGGTACACACGGTGAAAGTTGGAGACTACTTCTATAGCATGTGCCAACTCCGCTGCAGGAAGCCAAGAGGTTTCTTCCTCTATTCCTTCATACCTGGCCCATCTAACTAGGTATCTGAGTTGACAGCCGTGGTGTCGGTCGATCTTTGAATCCAGGATTTCCACTATTTCATACTCCGGCTCCCCGTCAATTTTGACTGGTGGTTGAGGGGGTATCATTTGACTAGGGAAGGTGTTGGGGGTTGATGGTTCTAGCATGGATACATGGAAAACAGGGTGGATTGACTGCATGTTTTTCAGGAGGCGGAGGGTGTAGGATACCAGTTCCACCTGAGCTATGACATTGTAAGGGCCTAGGTATTTCTCGGATAATTTCCAGGATGGTCTCATGGGCTGGATATTGTTCGATTTGAGGAAGACTCGATATCCAATCTTGATTTCCAGTGCTTGGGCATGGAGTCGATCTGTAGAGGTGGTGTATCATTGTTGGGTGGCAGCTATGTTTTCACGGAGTTCCTGGTGTAGCTTGTCTAGATTTACCACGAAGTCGTGTGCCCTAGAGGAAGCTAGGTCTCACTTGGGGTGGAAGGTGATGTCCAGGTGGTATCCTTTATTGACAAAGAAGGGAGAGATACCGGTCGTGGCATTGGGGGCGTTGTTGTAGGCAAACTCTGCGATTGGGAGGAGGTCTGCCCAGTTGTCCTGCTGGTAACTGTAGTATACCCAGAGGTACTGCTCCAGGGTTTGGTTCATTTGTTCCATCTGGCTGTCACCCTCTGGATGGTAACCAGAGGTGAAGTGCAGTTTCATATCCAGGGCCTTTCCCAGGGACCTGAAGAAGGAGGACACGAACTCCATTCCATGGTCCGAAGTGACGTGTAACAGCACCCTGTGTTTGGAGAACACATGGAGCACGAACAGTTTGGCCAAGATGGGGGCCATGATGGTGTCGTGGGTGGGAATGAAGATGGACTGTTTAGTGAGTCAGTCTACGATGACAAGGATAGAGTCAAAACCAGCTGATGCAGGTAGCTTTTCGAGGAAGTCCATCGAGATGGAGTTCCATGGGGGTGTGGGAACTGGCAGCTGTTTCAGGAGGCCATATGGTTGATGTCTTTGTGATTTGGCCCACATGCATGTTGTACAGGATTTGACGTAGGACTTGAGTTTTTTGGAGTTCAGGCCAGGTGTATTCCCGTCTAACGAGATCTAGTGTTCGGTTTTGCCTAAAGTGTCTAGAGATGGGGTGGTCATGCTTATTCTGTAGGACCCGTAGGCGAAGGTCTCTGCTGTCGGGCACATAGATGTGTTGGTTAAGGAGGAGGAGGCCATCTGGTGAGGCTGACCATTTCCCATCAGGGTTGTCAAACTTTCCCGATGTTTCTGCGTCACTCCAGGTTGCTGCATGGATGTCATTATGAAGCCGTTCCATGTCCATTATTGTGACTGCTCAGAGCGTAGGGAAGTATAGTGATGTGGCCCAAAGGTATGAAACCAGTTATTCCGTGGTAAATATGGGTCAGAGGTTGTGTCTCAATACTAGTTCTGAATTGAGGAAGCAGTGTGTTGACCCTGAGTCAACGAGGGTCTTCAGGCTGTGGCCTGGCAGGGAGTTGGAGGTCAGATGAACGGTCAGCAAATTGGGGCTTGAGAGCGCAGATGCATTGAGCCTAAGCTCTGTCGGTGCATTGATGGTCATAATGTCTTCTGTGGTCAGGTCTGGGGTTTTCTCAAATCTCTTTGCGGTAGCATGTTCCATGGCAGCTGTGGAGGAGGGTTTACGGCAATCCTTTGCTACATGACCTTCCTTCCCACAAAAAAAAACAGAGGTAGTTTTTGAGATGGCATGAGTTTTCCATCTCTGCTGAGTTTGGGCAAGTGTTGATTGTCCAACGTCTGGTTTGCTTCTCTGTTGTTTTCTGATTTCCGTTCCCAGTATCGGGCATCGATGGACCACGATAGAAGATGGAGTTGTGTTAGGGAAGGGGGTTTCCCTACCCTAGATATCTTGTCCTTGATCCTTCTGGGGAGCCCCTTATAGTACTGGTGGCGGAGAGCCAAGTCGTCCAAGCGTGTGTAGGTAGCGAGATGATTGAATTCGACCATGTAGTTTGTGATGTGTTGGTCGTCACCCATGTGGAGTTTCTTGAGGTCAGCTTCGGCCTCCTCTTCTGGGTCATGGGGGCCAAAATTGTTTCTTAGCTTGGAGACAAATTCATTGTGGTCATAGAACCAGGAGGGTTCATCATGATTGGTGAGAGCTGGCTTGAACCAGTCCAGGGCAGTCCTGGTCAGGTATGACAATGTATAGGTGGAGCTATCAGAACTAAAGTCATCAGGGCAATCTCGGAAGATCAGGTTGCATTGTACTAGAAAGGCTTGTAGTTTCCTTGGGTCGGACCCATCGAAGGGGTCCAGGCTCCAGATTTGCATGGGAGGAGTCGCTTTCTTAGAGGTGGAGAGGCTGTTTGCTAGCAATGTGATTGCTCTGACAAGGTTTGTCACATTACTAGGGTGATCCAGGGGGTTCTGAGGTGTGGGGTTTTTGGATCCGATGGGTGGTAGGTTCTGAGAAATGGGTGCACGATGGAGGAAGGGCCTAGTGAGGCTTCGTAGGAGTCAGGCCCAAGTCTTGTCTCTCATGACAATCAGGAGTGTGAGTACAAATATACTGTTAAGATCGCGTATCCGGCGCTTAGCTAGTGTTTCTAGGATTGTTTCCAAGGGTTCCTAACAGCCTCTGGAAGTCCTTGTTTCCGGAGTATTTGGATTTGGAGGTCGGTTTGGGCGGAGGGACAGAAGCATGGAAGCATGGAGTTTTCGGACTGTTCACGGTATAGGTAGATTGACTAGTCGTTCGAGTGGTACAAGGTTGCAGGGACTGGCTTCAACTTGTGTGTTACGCCCTCCTCGATTGTCTGTTCCTGATTTCGGAAAGTCGGAAAGTTACCGGAACTGAATTAGAACTATGACGCAGAACTAATTTGATATTTGTACTGGCAAATAGTCCAGTTAACTAGTGGCTTATATACATGTATCTATCCTTGTACTATCTTGTGCCGGGTAAAGACAAGGGGAGGGGAAAAATAGAAGGGGCTAAAATGGGGGGTGAGAACAAGGGGCGAGGTTCGTGTTGGTTTAAGGTTGTTTAAGTGCGGAACCTTGTTTTCTGGAGTTGTGGAAAGTGTTGGGATCAGACGTCATAGTTTTCTGCTTGGGTTCGTGGAAAGTCTGTTTCGGGGAGTGGTCCAAGTCGGTTCATAACACAATTGATCTTCACCTTCCTCATCTAATAAAGGAATCCAGTCAACTCTTCATAGATAAGAAAGTAGTATAAGATCTTGTATCTCCAGTAGTCCACTCTTCAGTCAGAATATTGACTAATATTTCCCCATTCGCTTCCATCTTCATTTCTGTCTTACCATTACATCCTCTATTCTATACAAAATTAGAGTTCAGTGAGGTCCAGTGAGTACAACACACAAGTTGAAGCCATAACCTATTATAAGCCTCACCATTGTTACTACATGGGGAGATTTATGATTAGGACATAACAACTACATATATTCCACCACTTAACAGAGGTTGCTTATTATAAATAATTTTTATCAGATCCTTCATATCAGCAATGGTGACATTAACAGAGTCTGATGTACATAGTGAAATAGGTATGCATGTCCATTTATAATGCATTAAAATTGGATATGATATCACTCTGGTATGTTTTTGCCTTTAGACATTCCCAAGCATCATGCAATGTGGTGAGATTTTCTATTGTAGGTTTATAAGCAACTTGCAGCAGTGGTTCAGAGATTTTTATGGACAATCTATTTATTTATTCTCTTCAGTAAATGTCAACCACTGTGGTTTTTATTTAAATATACCTATTTATTTATTCTACAGTGGAAAAATAAAAGAATAAGCCAATAATGTATACTAAATAATATATTGGGCTCACCTCCTCAGTGAATGTCAACCACTGAGGAAGAAGGCATATGTGGGTAGTGTTTCACCCACATGTATTTTTGAGCCAGCCACTAAGCACTAGCTTGGTGAGGGGCCAACCTACTGGTCCCTTCCCAGGGAGCTGGCCACATGTGTTGCATCGAGCAGAAGCAAATCCACACATGTGTCAGTAATGTACAGAGTAAAATGGAAATAACTTGCTCAGTATTGAGTGTAAAAATACAGTAGAAATATGGAAATTTTTAAAATTTAAAATTGCACAGGTTGACATCAAAATTGTCAAAAAAAAGACAATATTGTCATTGACCTCTTCAGGGGTGTGTCAAGTACACATACCAATTATCCGGTAACTCGGTACTGCCGACCAAACAATTAGTCCAAATCCACATACAAGTGACCAAGCTACACATATGTCACTTGATATGTCAGTCTCAGCTTGGCACATTCAACATCCACATTTACTATTTCTATCCCTCATCCACTCCCCCACTCATTATCCATTGATCCTCACCCTGTTTATTCTTTATTTCTTGGCCTGCTCTATCTTAGGACATTTTACCATTGTTTTATCTTCAGCCATGACCCTATTGTCTTATGTTTGGTCACTCTCTATTATTCTATTTTGGCCACGTTTCTATTATCTTATTTTCATTGTTCTATTCTCTTCCACATTCCTTATCCTATTCTGGATTGCTGTGGACAATACTTCCACATGCTCTGCATACCTTATTGTTCTCCATTCCTTATTCCACATCTCACTTCTTAACCTATATAAGTAGAAAATCCATGTAGATCATTCTTCACTCTGAATATTAACTTGGTTTACATCCTCTTGTCTTCCCTTCTCCCATCTAAAGTCCCTTATTTGGGCTGACACTCTTGGCACTCTTGTCAAGTACATGTACCAAGTATCCGGTAACTCAGTACTGCTGACCAAGCAATCAGTCCATGTCCATGTGCAAGCGACAAAGCCACATGCAAGTCACTTGATATGCCAGTCTCAGCTTGGCACATCCACCATCCTCATTTCTCATTCCCATCCCTTATCCACTCCTTCCTCATTCATCAACCATTAATCCCACCCCACCTACTCCTTATTTCTCAGCCCACCTTACCTTGGGACATCCTGTCCTTGTTTTATCCTCAGCCATGACCCTATTATTTTATAGTCATTCACTTCCTATTGTCCTATTCTTGCCCATACTCCTATTATTCTATTTTCATTGTTCTGTCTTCATTTACAATCCTCTATTCTATTCTTGAACATTGTGGACAATACCTCCATATGCTCTGCATACCTTGTTGTTCTCCATTCCTTATTGCACATCTCCTTCTTAATCTATATAAGTAGCGCATGCATGTACATACTTCCTCATTCTGGGTATTGACTAGGCTTAGGCCCCTTTACTTTTCTGTCCTTGTTAAAGTCCTCTACTCAGGCCAACACTCTTGGCACCCTCCCAAGTTCTTCTACTGTCCCAAATTGGTAGCACACATGGAGACAGTAGGGTACAATGCATGAGCATGTTGAAGCCAAAGCCACTACTAGACTTAGCTGGTTCCCGCCCATACCTTCAGCATTATCAAACCCTGACAACTCTCCTGAGTCTTTCTTCTGTCCAAATTAGTGGCACACACAGAAGAGCAGGGCACAACGCACAAGTATGTTGAAGCCAAGCCACCCTGATCCCCATCAGTCTCCAGGACTTGGCCAATTCCCGTCCACATCATTGGCATTACCGATACCTAACAGGGTGGATGTATATGTGGGAACTTGAAGCTGTCTCGACTTGACATGTCACACCAGTCACACGCAAAAGTTTAAATTATGTCATGGGTGTAAAATTATGTAATGATTGCTTGAGTAGAATTGGGATTCGAGTTTGCACTTACTTACCACTATTATTAGTGATTGGGTAGATTCAGGTAGCGATGTGCTGTGGTGAGTTCATCACTCCTGTCAGATATGTATGTACCCTACTCAAGCTCAATATATGCTGAGTTTTTCAGTTAGGATCTTGACCTTAGGACCAGGTAGACCTTTTATAAGGATATTGTCAGGGTTTGGTAATGCCAAAGATGCTGGCAGGAGTTGGCCAAGTCCTGTAGGCTGGTAATAGTGGCTTTGGCTTCAATGTGCTTGTGCATTGCACCCTACTCTCTATGCATGCCACAAATTTGGGACAGAAGAGGAACTCGGGAGAGTGCTGAGAATGTTGGACCAAGTAGGGGACTTTAGCAGGGAAAGGGAAAGTAAAGGGGTCTAAGCCTAGTTGATACCCGAATGAGGAAGTATGTATGTACATGCATACGCTACTTATATGTGTTAAGAAGTGAGATCTGGAATAAGGAATGGAAAACAATAAGGTATGCAGAACATGTGATTGTCCACAATGATCAAGAATAGAATGAAGGGATGTAAATGAGAATAGAACAATGAAGATAGGATAATAGAAATGTAGCCAAGGTTAGGATAATAGAAAGTGACCAAATATAAAACAATAGGGTTATTACCAAGGATAAAACAAGGACAAAATGTCCCGAAGTAGAACAGGCCCAGGAATGAGGAGTAGATGGGGTGGGGTTATTGGGTGATGAATGAGGAAGGAGGGAATGGGGGATGAGAATCAGGAATATGGATGGTGGATGTACCAAGCTGAGACTGGTGTACCAAGTGACTTGCATGCAACTTGGTCACTTGTGTGTGAACATAGACTGATTGCTCGGTCAGCTGTGCCAAGTTACTGGTTACTCAGTATATGTACTTGACAGATATTCGTAACCATTTGATCGGTTAGGATATATTCAATTCAAACTTTCTTCCCTTCTGTCAAGTCTACGATACCGAGTCCCGATTCACTCGGCAATACCGACCAACCGACCCTCACTCACATTACTCCTCACCATCATGAGGTCTTGGTTCGGCACATCTGGTACATTCCCTGGACCACCCCTCTCGCCCCATCCCCTCTATTCCCTTCTGATCTCTCATTTCCCAACCATTCCCTCACCTGTTTCCCTCAGAAACACTTATTATTCCTTTAATTATTCAGTCACAGCCCTATTGTGTTATCTTCGGCTGTTTCTTTATTGTTCTATTCTCATCCACCCTCTTATTATCTTATTCTCAGCCATCTTTCATTATGTTATTCTCGCTTACATTTCTTATTTTATCCTTGGTTACTGTGGACAATACCACCACATGATCCATCATACCTTATTGTTCTTCATTCCTTATGCCACCCTGTTCTACATCTTGCTTTTTAACCTATATAAGTAGCAGATGTATGTAGATGATTCCTCACTCTGAATATCAACTTGGTTCGCACCCCCTCGTCTGTCTCTCTTCTACCAAAGTCCTTTACTTGGGCCAACATCCTCAGCACCTTCCTGCATCATTCTTCCACCCTAAATCAGTGGCATGCATGGAACAGCAGGGCACAACGCACGAGCATGTTGAAGCCCAGCCACCCCGAATGGTCTGCAGGACTTGACCGCCTTTTGTCCCTATCATCGGCAATACCGAACCATAACACCAATCGTGTCTTGGATGAAATAGAGTCAAATATCAAAATGTTTTGTCCTTGAGTGTTGTTGATTACTGTAGGCTATAGTAATAGCAGACTGGTTATCAGAATATACTTTAATAGGATGCTTTATTGGCTGAAAAAATTCGCTGATAAATTGTTTCAGCCAAATCGCTTCTTTTGTGCCATGGGTCAATGCAATAACCTCTGCCTCAGTTGACAAAAGCACCACAATTGTCTGCTTTTGACAGCTCCAGGAGATGCTCCCCCAGTCAATCTGAATTACATAGGCTGAAATAGAATGTCGATGATCTTGTGAGACCCAGTTGGCATCTAAGTATCCTACTATGCCATCCCAGCTCCCCTCTAAGACTAATTTTTTCTCTTTCAACCTCTTCAAATATTTAAAGACTCTTTTAACTGCATTCCAGTGAGAAATCCCTGGATTTTCTAAGAATTGTGACAGCAATGAAACTGCAAATGATATGTCCGGTTGGGTAGTTACTGCTGCCCATATGAGTGAACCAATCACCTGCCAGTATAGAATCTTTTCCATGCTTTACTTCTCAGCATCTGTGGTCGGACATTGGTCTTTAGATAGTTTAGTCATTGGATCTAGAGGAGTCAAATGCATCTTTGCATCTTGTAAATTAAATCAGCTCAGTATCCTGTCAATATATACTTCTTGAGATATACTGATGGTGCTAGCTGACTGGTCTTGTTCGATCTTCAGATTAAGCAGCCAGTATATTTCCCCTAAGTCTTTCATCTTGAAGATATTTTCAACATCTTCTTTGACACCTCATAATATATAATCATCCATAGCCATTATAGTAATATCGTCTATGGTGGCTCCAATGATCGTGTAGTCTTTTGGCCCATGTCTATAGAAAACTGCAGTATCGGATACTGATTTCATGAATCCAATAGAATATAGGGCATTCGACAGACATTTATTTCATTCTCTGCCTGACTGCTTAAGTATGTATGCTCTTTTTCAATAAAAGTACATTGTCATGTTTTTCTTCCAAATAACCTGGCCGCTTGCACATATAGATAGGTTCCTCAAGCAGAGCATTTGAATATGCTACATCTATGTCCACTTGATGTATTGGTGTCAAGCCCCCGATACCAAGCTCTGATTTACTCGGCAGTACCAACCAGCTGACCCTTACCCACATCATGTGTAGCCTCGGCTTGGTACATTCGGTTTATCATTTGGTTCACTTCCCTCATCTTACCCTCTCTATTCATTGTCATTCATTCATTCCCTGTCCTTCCCCTTGCCTGTTTACCTTCAGGATATTCACTCTTTGTTGTCACTCGGCAGTGGCACTATTGTTTTATGTTCAGGCCACT
>QLPI01025402.1:0-11028 GCA_003314275.1 Chroogomphus rutilus
CTTTTTGACAAGCCTCAAAGGCCCTTGTTGCTCTGTGTGTAACTGTCAAGCTTTGGTAATGCTGAAAATGTGGGCAGGGAGCGGCCAAGTCCTGCAGGCCAGAAGTAGTAGCTTTGGCTTCAACGTACTTGTAAAGCCCACAATACCATACTCTGATTTTACTCGGCAGTACCGACCAACCGACCCTTATCCATATCAACCCTCACCAGTGTGTGGCCTCGGCTCGGTATATTTTTTTCATCATTTGGCTCATTATCCCTATCCCACCCTCCTATTCTTTATTATCCTTCCACTCCCTGTCCTTCCCCTTTCCTGTTTACCCTCAGGACATTCACTATTCGTTGTTACTCGGCAGTGGCCCTATTGTTTTATGTTCGGCCACTCCCATTGTTCTATTCTCACTCACTCTTTTGTCCTCGGCCATACTTCATTGTTCTATTGTTGTCCACATTCCTTGTTCTATTCTTGATCATTGTGGACAATACCTCCACATGATTCTTCATACCTTATTGTTCTCCATTCCTTGTGCCACTCTGTTCCACATCTCACTTATTAGCCTATATAAGTAGCCAATGTATGTAGATGGTTCTTTGTTCTGGAAATCAACTAGGTTTACACCTTCTTGTCCTCCCTTCCCCGTCCCAAGTCCTTTACCTGGGCCGACACTCTCGGCACTCTCCCGGGTATCCCTCTGTCCCAAATCGGTGGCACGCATGGGAAGTAGGGTGCAATGCACGAGCACGTTGAAGCCATGCCACTACTTCTAGCCTGCAGGACTTGGCCACTCCTTGGCATTCCCGGAGCCTGACAGTACTTGTATGTTGCACCCTACTTTCCATGCATGCCACCAATTTGGAACAGAAGGGATACCCGGGGAGTGCCGAAGGTGTTGGCCCAAGTAAAGGACTTTACAAGGAGAAGGGAAGGTAAGGGGCCTAAGCCTAGTGTTAAATCCGCATGTCGGTGCTTAGCTAGAGGCTTCCTGAAGGGTTTCTGGAGGGTTCCAAATGGTTTCCGAAGGGGGTTCTGTCAGGGGACGACCTTCTCCAAAGCCTGATCCAAGTCCGAAGTACCATTTCAAACTCCAATCAACTCCGAGGCTAAAACATCCAGAAACCATCGAGTGGAGACGAGAACGATCTTGAAGCATGATGACTAAAAACTCGGAGTGAACGTCCAAGCCTCGGACTTAGTACCAGGAAGTTGGCTCTACAAACTCCGATGTATTGATCTGTAACTAGTGCACAGACCACCCACATAAAGGGTATAAAAGGGGCTCACCAGCAGCGGGATCCTTAGACTTTCCTCTTTGGATTCCCCCTGCTTAGGTGAGGACTCCATATGTATTTAGGCAGTAGTAAAACAATTAAAACTCTTTGGATTCCCCCTGCTTAGCTTGCCTCTGAGATATACCTCGGGGCTGTAAGAGGGTTGCCCTTACAGCAGGAAAGTCTCCCCAATAAGGACCGGGAGCCATGCTACAACACAGTCATAGGTGGTTTCGGACTCAACCGAAGCGACTCGGAGAGTACCAACTCCTACACATACCTGACACCGGACTCCCCCTCCTCTATAGTTATAGCCACAGGTATCCCCACTAGTCTCACCTTTGACATGAATGCCGAAGAACGATTGCAAAGATTAGAGCAAGAGCTGGCGGAAAACCGAACAGCAAATGCTACAATAAACGAAGCCCTTAGGGCAATCATGGCCAAGCTAAATGACCCAATGCACCAGGGGTTAAACCCCGAAAATTTAGAAGATGACCCAACTCCGAGTGCACGTTTTTCGGACACTCGGAGTACCGTGGCCTTACAAGGAAACTCCAGAGTCAGGCCCGCATCCCCATCTGACTTCGATGGAGACAGAGAGAAAGGGAGAGCCTTCCTTAACTCCTGTAACATTTACTTCGTAATCTGCGGAGATCAGTTTCCTAACAGCCAGTCTCGGATACATTGGGCTCTCTCCTACTTCAAGCCCGACAGAGCGGCCCGCTTCACAAACAAAATACTCCGAAGTGAGAGGACTGGACATCCACACTACTCGGACTAGAGAGCCTTCAAGTCGGACTTTGTACGAAATTTCTGTCCAAAGAATGAACAACTCTCTGCCCTCACACAACTAGAAGGGACGGGCTAGTACCAAGGCAAAGACTCCGTAGAAGAATACATTGACCAGTTTGCAGAGCTGGTGGATCTTGCAGAATACCACGATGACAAGATGATCATAATCAAGTTCCGCCGAGGCCTCGAACCAGGAATACAGACAAAAGTTGCACTCCTGGGGAGTGGAACTCCGAGTTTTGACGACCCCGAGGGATGGTATGAGGCGGCACGAAGGGTTGCATGGGACCAAGAAGCCAACGAAGCATTCACAGAGGCACATTGTAGCCAACTTCGGACCTCCGCCCGATCAAACGGCGTGCCTCCCAGATTAGTTCCCGGAGTTCCGAGGATGCCAGCATTATCTCCTTGTTTCCCAGAAATACCCCGACAAACTCCCATGCCACCACCGAATGCGCCAAAGGAAGCTCCGACCCCGATGGAAATAGACTGGACCCAAGCAAAAGGTTCCACCCTAGGAGTTTGTCACCGATGCCGAAAACCTGGACACTATGCATGAGACTGCCCATTGTCCTTTGATATCCGAACCATGAGTATGGAAGAAAAGTTGGAGTTACTTCCAGAACTTCTAGACCTTGTAGGGACATCGGAAGTGGAATTAATAGAAGTACCGAGAAACTCCGAGGAAGTGGAAGGGTGGAAAGAGAAAGAGGAAGAAGAGGGTTTTGGAGCCGGCAGTGGGTGAATCGTGTGCCCCCGCTGCCTGTACATAATAGGTTCTCGTGTCTGGAAGAAGAATGCGAGGTGACCATTGCACCTTTCCTTCCAGAAAAGCAACCATCCAAAGACACACAAATATCAGAGGCTTCACCAAAACAATCTCAGATATGGCTCCGAAAATGGGAAAAACGACTTCCGAAGAGATATGTGGTTGCCACCACCCCAAGTCCGAAGTCGTTAGTGATCAAAGTGGAGATCCAAACAACAGACACAGCAGAAGTCAAGTCAGGACCCGCTCTTGTAGATTGTGGGGCCACTGGACAATTCATGGACCGAGGATATGTAGAGCGACACCGTCTCGTCACTCAGAAATTACAGAGACCTATTCCGGTCTACAATGTGGATAGATCGCCGAACGAGGCTGGAGCCATCAGGGAAGTCGTCGATGTGATCCTCCGAGTAGATGGACATATGGAGCATACCACATTTGCAGTCACCAGCTTAGGAAAACAAGACCTTATCCTGGGTTTTACCTGGCTGGAAGAACATAACCCCGAGATTGACTGGCAAACCTGGACTGTTAAAATGAGCCGGTGCCCGGCAAAATGTCTCACCTGCCAAGCCGAAATATGAGACGAACGGAGGAAGGAATGAGTGTTGAAAAGGCAGATCCGAGAGTGTAGAATCGGCCCATTTCCGAAGCTCCTAGAAGAGGATGGTCCAGAGGAAGAAAGTGCAGAAGCAGGTGGGGGGAGTGAGGAAGAGAAAGATCCACTGGATGAGCTAGGACCCGGGGACAGAGTAATGTGTGTGATGCTCCCACCGGAAGAAGAACATGTCCGAGTTGCACAGACTACCTCCCAGAGGTTGGCAGAGGCTCATTACAAAAATGTCCGAATAGAGGCGGAGATCCCCAAATATCTCCGAGATTTCCAGAGCGTCTTTGCCAAAGAATCCTTCGATGAGCTTCCAGATAGGAAGATTTGGGACCATGCCATTGAGCTCGAATTAGGGTCCTGTCCGGCCAACTGCAAGGTGTATCCCATGTCCCCATTAGAACAGACCGAGCTGGATGCCTTCATTCAAGAAAACCTTCGGATGGGACGAATCCGACCTTCCAAATCTCCGATGGCATCTCTGGTCTTCTTTATCAAAAAGAAAGAAGGATCCCTCCGGCTCATCCAAGACTACCAAAAATTGAACGCAATGACAGTAAAAAACCGGTACCCACTCCCTCTCATTCCAGAATTAGTGAATCAGCTCAGAGGAGCCAAATATTTCACAAAATTGGATGTCCAATGGGGCTACAACAACGTCCGAATAAAGGAAGGGGATGAGTGGAAGGCTGCCTTTCGGACGAACCGAGGACTGTTTGAGCCACTGGTAATGTTCTTCGGTCTCACGAACAGCCCAGCCACTTTTCAAACAATGATGAATGACATTTTCCAAGACCTTATCTTAGCAGGGCTTGTTTGTGTATACATTGATGATATCCTCATCTATTCTCGGACCTTGACCGAACACCGAAGGATCACACGCCAGGTGTTGGAACGACTCCGAGAACAGAAGCTTTATCTCCGAAAGGAAAAGTGCGAGTTCGAAAAAACTCGGATCGAGTATCTAGGACTCATCATATCCGAAGGAAAGGTAGAGATGGATCCTGTCAAAGTCCAAGGGGTGACGGAATGGCCAACTCCAAAGAATCGAAAGGAAGTCCAGTCGTTCCTCGGATTTGCAAATTTCTACCGACGCTTCATCAAGGACTTCTCCCTTCATGCTCGACCACTCTTCGATCTCACCAAGAAAGGGAAACCATGGAAGTGGGAGGAGAGAGAGGAGGCAGCACTCCAAAGAATTAAGGAGCTCATCACCTCAGCACCGATACTGACATTCCCCGATGACTCCTGAGTGTATAGAGTAGAGGCGGATGCTTCGGACTTTGCCACAGGGGCCACCATCTCACAACAATCCCCAGAGGATGGGTTGTGGCACCCGATTGCTTTCTTTTCAAAAAGCCTAAGCCCAGTGGAAAGAAATTACGAAATCCATGACAAAGAAATGTTGGCCATCATCCGAGCTCTGGAAGAGTGGCGGCATTTTCTAGAAGGGACACAACTCCAGTTTGAGGTCTGGACAGACCACAAGAATCTGGAGTACTTCCGAACTTCAAAAAAGCTGAACCGGAGACAGGCCCGATGGTCCCTCTTCCTATCTCGATTCGACTTCACACTCCATCACCGACCGGGATGAAGCATGGGCAAAGCAGATGCACTCTCCAGAAGGTCGGACCACGGATCCGGATCAGAGGACAATGAAAATATGGTTCTCCTCCGACCGGAGCTGTTCACGATCCGAGCTCTGGAAGGGATTACGGCAGTCGGAGAAGAAAGAGACATCCTCCTAGACATACGAACAAAGCTTCGGACCTCAGGCCCAGAAGATCCAGTAGCCAAGGCTATCATAGAACTCCGACGAGGACACGCCAAATCGGTATGATCTGCTGAATGGATGGAACAGGACGGCCTCCTCCAATTCTGAGGGAAGATCTATGTTCCGAATGATCCAGACCTTCGAAGACGCATCGTTTCCCAGCACCATGACACGCGAATAGCTGGGCATGCGGGAAGATGGAAAACACTGGAACTAATCTCCAGGAACTACTGGTGGCCCCAGATGTCATGATATGTGGGACAGTATGTGAAAACCTGTGACTCATGCATACGGACCAAAATCCGGAGACAGCCTCCGATGGGAGAATTAGAACCACTCCCCATCCCCAAAGCTCAGTGGGACATTATCAGCGTAGACTTCATAGTAGAACTGCCAGATGCCCATGGACATGATGCAGTCATGAACATAGTCGACTCAGTAAGCAAAAGGGCACACTTCCTCCCCACAAACACTACTATCACGGCATTAGGAGCCGCACGACTCTATTTGACACACGAATCGAAATTACATGGACTTCCAAAACAAGTGGTCTCGGACCGAGGTCCTCAGTTCGTCTCGGAGTTCACCCGCGAACTCTATCAACTCCTGGGTATCAAGCTCGCAGCAACAACAGCCTACCATCCACAAGGAGATGGACAGACGGAACGTGTCAACCAAGAGTTAGAGCAATACCTCTGAGTCTTTGTCAACGAACGACAGGATGACTGGGACGAGCTCTTACCAATGGCCGAATTCCAGTACAATAACCACGTACACTCTGCCACGCAACAAACTCCCTTCATGTTAGACACGGGACGACACCCGCAGATGGGCTTTGAACCACAACAGCCAAAGTCACAAATGGAGACGGTAAATGAGTTCAAAGAGCAAATGGAGCAGTTGCTAGAGGAAGCAAAGTCGGCACTGGCAAAAGCAAAAGACGATATGGCACGATATTACAACCAATGCCGAACTCTAGCACCAGAGTACCAAGCAGGAGACCGAGTGTACCTGGATGCCTCGGACATCCGAACAAAGCGACCCTCACAGAAATTGAGCCACCGATACTTAGGACCTTACACCATTCAACAAAAAGTGGGTAGACACACCTATAGACTCCGATTCCCACAGTCCCTATCTCGTCTCCACCCTGTCTTCAATGTGGTCAACTCCTTCCAGCCCCCGAAGATCCGATCCAAGGGCGGAAGTCCAAACCACCTCCACCACCGGAACTAATAGAAGAAGAGGAACATTATGAGGTAGAAAAAGTGTTGGATAGTCGCTTGATGCGAGGAGGACTCTACTTCTTAGTCAAATGGCAGGGGTATGGATATGAGGAAAATACATGGGTGAAGGAAGAGGACATGAATGCACCCACTAAAATTCAAGAGTTCTACCTACAACACCCAGGAGCACCTCGGAGAATCCAAACAATGGCCTTCGAATCCCTATTATTCCATGCCATGAGGACGCAACACTCTAGAAGGGGGGGTAATGTCAGGGGACGACCTTCTCCAAAGCCTGATCCAAGTCCGAAGTACCATTTCAAACTCCAATCAACTCCAAGGCTAAAACATCCAGAAACCATCGAGTGGAGATGAGAATGATCTTGAAGCATGATGACTAGAAACTCGGAGTGAACGTCCAAGCCTCGGACTTAGTACCAGGAAGTTGGCTCTACAAACTCCGATGTATTGATCTGTAACTAGTGCACAGACCACCCACATAAAGGGTATAAAAGGGGCTCACCAGCAGCGGGATCCTTAGACTTTCCTCTTTGGATTCCCCCTGCTTAGGTGAGGACTCCATATGTATTTAGGCAGTAGTAAAACAATTAAAACTCTTTGGATTCCCCCTGCTTAGCTCGCCTCTGAGATATACCTCGGGGCTGTAAGAGGGTTGCCCTTACAGGTTCATACTCCAGGGATGGAGGGACTAAGGGTTGCAGACTCGGGATTGGAATCAGAATGGGGACGGAAAGACGGGAAGTGCTGTGGGTCTTGGAACTGTTCACGGTATAGGGTGGTACGAGTGGTTTGAGGTCGCAGGGACTTGGCTTCAACTTATGTGTTGCGCCCTCCTCAATCGTCTGTCCCTAATTTTGGAAAGTCGGAAAGTTTACTAGAACTTAATTGGAAACTACGATGCAGAATTAAGTCGATATTTGTACTGGCAAATAGTCCAGTCAACTGGTGACTTATATACATGTATCTAGTCTTGTACTATCTTTTACCGAGTAAAGACAAGGGGGGGAAGAGAGTACAAGGGGCAATATAAAACGAAGAACAAAGGAGTGAGGTATGCGATGATCCTGCGTGTCGTCTATCAAAGGAGTGAGGTATGCGATGATCCTGCATGTCATCTATCAAAGGAGCGGAACCTTGACTTCAGAATCTTTGAAGGTTCGGAAACACGGAACCTTGGAATGGTGCATTGGAAATCCAGAAATCGGCTATTCAGACTTTGAGCGATCGGAAAGGTCCCAGAAACAGTGCAGGTGGTTGTGGGGTTTAATGTGGGTTTATTTGGCAGCATGGGCCATAACACCTAGTCAATACCCAGAATGAGGGAGTATATACATGCATGTCCTACTTATATAGGTTAAGAAGCGACATGTGGAATAAGGAATGTGGGACAATAAGGTATGCAGAGCATGGGGGGGTATTGTCCACAATGAGAAAAAATAGAATGGAGGAATGTAAACAGGGATAGAACAATAAAAAATAGAATAATAGAAATATGGCCAAGGATAGGACAATAGGGAGTGACTGACTATAAAGCAATAGGGTTGTGGCTGAGGATAAAACAAGGACAGGATGTCCCGAGGTGGGGCGGGTCAAGGAATAAGGAACGGATGGGGTAGGATTAATAGATGGTGAATGAGGCAGAGTAGATGAGGGGTAGGGACGGGGAATGTGGATGGTGGATGTGCTGAGCTGAGACCAGCGTACTAAGTGACTTGCATGCAGCTTGGACACTTGTGCATGGGTGTAAACTAACTGCTCGGTTGGCACTGCTGAGTTACCAGACACTCGGTACATGTACTTGACAGTATCCCCCCCTTAGCAGCTGAACCCATGAAGCTGGTAGGCAGAGATTGAAAATTAAGGTTTTGGATGCCTAAATGTGATGTGATGTGGAAGTTTGGGGCATAGCGCTCAGACACATTTCTTGACCCCCATCAAACATGTACTATCCGATCAAAGATGGGCTATGAAACCAATGAGGACAAGAAGCAGAAGCAAATGGCCAAAATGCAAGAGCAGCAGGCCAAGCAACAGCAGGACCACAAGGAAGCAGAAGCTGCTTGGGCTGCCAATGACTAGGATGGTCGTAAATCCCAAAGATGTAGGAAGCTGTTCGATGAAGTCCATGGATATTGAATTCCAGGGTTTTTCTGGCCCTGGAAGTTGTTTGAGCAATCCATAGGGCTTATGACATTGCGATTTGTTCCATATACACATCATACAGGATTTGCAGTAGTCTTTGACAAATGACCTCATCCCAGGCCAATTGGAGTTGTGTCTAACAAGGTCTATGGTTTTGTTAATTCCAACGTGTCCAGAAAGAATGTGATCATGCTTATATTGTAACATGCATAAGCATAAGTCTTGTACCTCAGGAATGTAAATGTGATCGTCAAATAGTAACAGATCATTGGAATTAGTCTGCCACTTTGGGTCATCATTATTTGCAAGGTGTTTCTGGGCTAAGGGGTTGGAAGGAAGATGATGTTTATTGTCATTCAGGATGCGCTTGGTGTCCATAAGAGTCGAGGCCCTCAGTACTGGTTTGATGAGGCTTGTGGCTCAAAGGGATGTGGTCAACTGCTGTTGAGAGAAGATGGGTCGAAGGTTCTGGGAATTAATGGTAGTATAGTTGCTTATACCCTCCTTAAGGTAGACATCCTATCGTCTAGTGAGCAAATCAGGCTTAGTGCCCAAATGACCTGCAAATGACCTGGTCTGAAACAAATGATGAGATTAAACTGTGAAAGGTATTCCGACCACCTAGCTTGACATCTAGTCAACAACTTGGTCATGCAAAAGTACTCCAAGTTCTTATGATTGGTGATGACATTGATGGGGTTGGCGGAACCTTCCAGGTAGTGATGCCAGTTTTGAAAAGCTTTGAAAATCGTGAGCAGTTCTTTATTGTGAACATCATAGTTGAGTTTGGGAGAAGTGAAAGTTTGGGAATGAAAAGCGACAGGATGAAGCTTACCGTCTGGGGTGTGTTGAGAGAGTATAGCTGCTAAAGTGTAATCTGACACATCTGTCTCCACAATCAAGGGCAAATCAGGAGTCCAATGAGTTAAGATGGGGGCAGATATGAATGCCAGTTTTAGCTTATTAAACGCATCTCTACACTCCTCACACCAGTTCCATGCCAGACCTTTGCAAGTGAGTCGGGTAAGGGGAGTCATAATGGAGGAATAGTTGAAAATGAATTGTCGATAGAAGTTTGCAAATCTGAGGAATGATTGGATGTCTTTGACTTTTTGTGGCTTGGGCCATTGAGTGATGCACTTGACTTTATCTTCTGCCATTATAAGACCATCAGGTGATAGGATATATCTGAGGTATTTGACAGAAGTTTGGTGGAAGGAGCATTTTTCTTCTCGAGTGTAAAGGTTGTGTTTGTGTAATTGTTGAAGAACTTCGTGAACATGCTCAATATGCGAGGATTTGTCATTGGAATAGATGAGGATGTTGTCCAAATAGATGATGGTGCAGTTGTCTAATAGATCACCGAAAATGTCATTCATGAAGTGCTGAAATGCAGCAGGGGTGTTAGATAAACCGAATGGCATGACAAACCACTCAAAGGATCTATAACAAGTCATAAAGGCTGTCTTCCATTCATCCCCTTCAGCAATTTGAATGAGATAATAGGCATGCAAGAGATCAATTTTGGTGTATATATGAGCTTTCTTGGGGGAATCTAAGAGGTCAGAAATAAGGGGAAGTAGATAACGGTCTTTCTTTGTAATTCTGTTTAGACTACGAAAGTCTACACAGAGTCACAGAGAGCTGTCCTTCTTGCATATGAATAGGACTGGGGTGCCATGTGATGAATGTGAGGGTCAAATGAAGCCCATATTGAGGTGTTCATCAATGAAATCTCATAGTGATTGGAGTTTGGATACTGATAGGGAATAGATGGGACCAAGAGGGGGCAAAGTGCCATCCTCGAGGTTGATCTTGAGGTCGTAAGGTCTATGAGGTGCTAGTGTATTACTATGCTGTTTACTAAAGACATCAGCAAAGTCATAATAGAGTTCTGGAACATGTTGTTTAATGCTATCCAGGTTGTCGGAAGAATTGACCGTAGTAGAGCCTCGAGTGTATTTGTTGAGATCTGTGAGGTCAAGTTAAAAGGCTTGCAAACCTTCTAGTTTGCAGGCGTGAACAAATGCTTCTGCATTAAATAGGGCTATTTGTGGTGCCTCCAACTTTGGAGTTGTCAATGGATTGCTTGGAAGTGAAGTACTAGACTGTGAAGCAGTGGGTGAGGCCTGAGGGGTCAGAGCGGTAGTTGGTTCTGTAGCCTTGAAAGTTATACTACCCAATACCCAGTCAATTGATGGATTGTAGCGGGTGATCCAGTTGAAGCCAAGTACTGCAGAGCAACTGCTGTCTAATGAAGTTATGTAGAAAGTAACGTTCTGAAGTTTTCCAGTTGGAAATCAGATGGGGATTGTAGTGGTCTGAGTAATGACGGAGTTAGTAGAGCCGTCAAATAATTTCAATGGAATAGGAGGAACTGAATCAGTAGGCAAAGAATATTTTTGCACAACTCGTGATTCAACAAA
>QLPI01025422.1:0-16075 GCA_003314275.1 Chroogomphus rutilus
CTCCGCTACTCCGCCAGACCATATGTATAGTTCTTAGGTAATTAGTTAAAGCTCAGTCTTGAACTGGTCAATACACCGACAAGTATCATTGCTCATTTCCCTCTTCCGTTCTCCAGTATTGAAGCTCTTGTTGTTGCTGACAACGGCCTAACTGCTGCCACATTTCTAACCAGTTGAATATTTCTCCCTGGTCTTTTGGAACCTTGAGGATGTTAAGGGATAAGCAGTGGACAGGAGGGAACTCAGGATGTATCATCCCCAGCTCCTGTAGCTTCTCCTCGGGAATTATGAGTGGCATGGTGAGTCGGGAGTGGTGGTCGTGCGGGCTTTGGTTGCCTTGGGGCATTTGGTGACTTTGTGATTACTGGTGGCACAGAGGAGACACAGGTTGTGGTCCATGCGTCTTTGACGTTCGGTCGGGAGAAGCTTGCCATCCTTTCCGAGGGTTTTGGTGTACTTGGGTGGGTTTGGCTGGGGTGTTTTCCCGTCTTTGTTCTTAGACGTGTCCTTGCTGCTGTTATCGTTGCTGTTATTTTTCTGGCAGTTGTCCGAGGAGGATCTGTTGCCAGGCTTGTCTGACCTGATATCTTTCTTCGGCTCATTGCTGCCCTCTGCAGACTGTTCAGCCTTTCGTTCCCAATACCTCATGTCGATCCTTTGAACGCAATTTCGAAGTTCATCAAGTGTACAGGGTTTATCAAAATGGATGAGGCCGTCTTTGATATGCTTCGGCAGTGCCGTGTATGCCTTGCAGAGGAGAGCATTGTCGTTGTAGTCGACAAAAGCCACGAGCCTGTAAAATTCCACAAAAAACCGAGTGGCCTTGTGGTTGTCCTGCATGGTTAATTTTTCGAGAGCCATTTCTGCATCGGCTCTTTCGTCCCAAGAGCCGAAATTAATCTGTAACTCATCGATGAAAAGTTCCAGATTGCTGGTCCAACGGGGTTCCATATTGGGATTATCCGTCAGGTAGGGCTCGAAACATTGCAGAGCCGTCCCTTTAAGGTAAGAGACCATGTAATTGACTTTTTGCCTATCGTCGGGGAACGAGTTAGGCCGGGTGAAGAAGTTCATTCTGCAAAGGAAGATGAAACCCTTTAACTTCTTTGGATCGGTTCCGTCGAAGGGTTCTGGTTCTGGGATTCTGGCGGCTTGACCGTCTTGTTGGTGGTTCCGGGCGGTTCTGCCAAGTTCGAGAATGGCATTCAGAAGGTCTTGATTGTTGGCCGGGTTCACGGGAGCCCTGGCCCTAGGAAGTGGCCCAGCTTGCGGAGCTTGCCTGGGCTGTGGGGCTGGTCGGGCTCGGGGAGCTTGCCTGGCCTGCGGCGGTATAGCCGCAGACAGAGGGGGTGTGGCCGCAGGTTGCGGAGGTGCGGCCACGGGCTGACGGGGTGCAACCGTGGGCTGAGAGGGCACAGCTGTTGGAGTCCAGGGAGGTTCAGGTGTGTTCGCCTGCCGGGGGTGCTGAGGCTGTTCCTCAGTTTCAGCATCTGTGTCATAGTGTACTGAACCGGGTTCGTCCTCTGCCGGATGGGGTTCTTGATCGTCGTTATTGTAATCTGTGTATTCGATTTCATCGTCGACCACCTCTTTGATGTGTGGTTCTTGCTCGAAGGGGGAGGTGAGTGTCAAGCGTCGGATACTGACGGTCTTCGGTACTGCCGAGGGGTGTTGGCGAAAAGGTCGGGCGGACTATGGCCAAGTCCTGCAGGCCAAGAGTAGTGGCGTTGGCTTCAACGTGCTCGTGCATTGCGCCCTACTTGCCGTGCGTGCCACTGTATTTGCCACGGACAGGTACTCGAGGGGATACTGAGGCTGCCGGCTCGAGTTGAGGACTTAACAGAAGAGAAGAAGGTAGAAGGGCCTAAGCCTAGTCGATACCCAGAATGAGGAAGTATGTACATGCATGTCCTACTTATATAGGTTAAGAAGCGACATGTAGAATAAGGAATGTGGGACAACAAGATATGCAGAGCATGTGGTCATTGTCCACAACGAGCAAAATTAGAACAAGGAATGCAAAGCGGGGGTAGAACAATAAAAGACAGGATAATAGGATCGTGACTCAAGATGGGACAATAGGGAGTGGCCGAGTATAAAACAATGGGGTCGTGTCCGAGGATAATACAAGGACAGGAAGTCCCGAGGTGAACCGGACCGAGGAGTGTGAATGGCGGATGTGCCGAGCCAGGACCGGTGCACCAAGTGTTATGCATGCGACGCGGGCACTTGGTCGTGGATATAGGATGATTGCTCGGTCAGCACTGCCGGCGGATGGGTCTCGGTACATGGACTTGACAGCGAGACACCGTAGTTCTATTGTTGGCGAAGTATAAGCAATGAGAAGGGGTGGGGTACCGGAGGCTTCGCACTCCCTTCGTTGATTTACTGTGGGGGTGAGCCGATTGTCATCCATACGGGCTGTGGATCTAGTTCATGGGGGCATGATCGTAAGAACGGAGGTGGGACGTCAAGCAGTGTCACTCAGAATATACTATTAGGCTTCGGTAACGCCGAAATATCGGTTAAGTCCTGCAAGCCATTCTGGAGTGGCTAGGCTTCAACGTGCTCATGCGTTGCGCCCTGCTGTTCCGTGTGCGCCACTAATCTGGATAGTAAGAGATCTCGTGAAGATGCCGAGGGCGTCGGCTCGAGTGAAGGACTTTAGAGATGAGAAACGGACAAAAGGGTGTGAACCAATTTGATATTCTGAGTGAGGAACTATCTACATACATCCCGCTACTTATATAGGTTAAGAAGCAAGATGTGGAAAAGGGTGGCATAAGGAATGGAAAACAATAAGATATGAAAAACCACATGGAGGCATTGTCCACAGTGATCAGAAATAGAATAAGGAATGTAAGCGGGATTAGAATAATGGAGTATGGCTGAGAATAAGATAATGAAGTGGTGGGCGAGAATAGAACAATAGAGGATGACCGAAGATAAAACAATAGGCAGTGGCCAGGATAATAGTGGCCGTCATGTTGTTCAGGGGGAACGGGTGAAGGGATGGAAGGATAGTGTGAGACGAGACGGATAGGATAGAAGAAGAAGCCTAGACAGTGTACCGGATGTACCGAGCCAAGCCCATGTGATAGTGAGAATAATATGGGTGGAGGATGGGTGGTCGGTCGGTATTACCGAGTGTACCAGAGCTCGGTATCAAGGTCTTGACAGGTGGGTCCATTTCCAGGATGTGTGAGGATGATCCCTGGAGACTTCTTTTGCCTTTAAGATCCAAGCAGTAAGCTTCCGGCCTAACTGCTGCCACATTTCTAACCAGTTGAATATTTCTCCCTGGTCTTTTGGAACCTTGAGTATGTTAAGGGATAAGCAGTGGACAGGAGGGAACTCAGGGTGTATCATCCCCAGCTCCTGTAGCTTCTCCTTGGGAATTATGAGTGGCATGGTGGGATGACCTGGTTCTCAATCCGTACCAGCTGCTACAATTTCTCTGATCTTCATACAGGTTGATTCTCAGATAGTATCCGCCAACTCAGGCCTGAGGACTGAGACCTTTTGGTTGAATATCTGGTAATGAGTAAAATCTCTGGTGGGAGGAGAGTAAAAATTAAAGTCGAAGATGGGACCCCCTTCATACTTGGCTGGCATGTGGATGGGCAATTGATGGAAATGGTCCTCAACTTGGATAATCTGGTAGTTGGCTGCTGCAATCTGGATGGGTGAAGACATAATAGAATTCGAATGAATTGATTTGCGATTTAAGAGCTATTGAGGATTCCTTGGAATGATGATTTTTTTCTGAGTTTAAGGTCTTATACAAATTTTTTGATCTTTTTATAAATAACTTTTCTAGGATCCTAGCTGAGCTGATCATGGTATATGCTAGAACATGGTTTAATGTTCTAGTATTTTCATTTGACAACTCTTTTGGAGTCATCCCATTCCCTTAGTGCATTCTTGAGTTGCCTCCTGGTCAGCCACTCCTTGTAGCTAGAATCATAGTCTTTGAATTTGATCAAAAATTCCTCAATCTTCTGGCCATTTTGGACTGCTCTCCCCCTGGATCTGAGGATGGTCTCAACCTCATATTCAGGGATCTTGGAGAAGTCTGCTCTGCCCAAGTGTTTGCTGGGGCAAATGCCAAACTCATCTGGGGACAGGTGATATTTCTCCAGGTGTGAAATATTGATTACTGGGTGAATTCCATAAGATTCTGGCATTCTGAGTCGGTAGGTTATGGGACTTTTCTTCTCTAGGATCTCAAAAGGTCCATCATACTTCATTTTCAATTTCCTGCCCAGTCCCTTTTTGTTCCTGAGCATGTCTAGGGAGTGTGGGTCTACGAGCACCCTGTCACCTTCTTCAAACTTGATTTCCAAGCGACGCTCATTGTAAATTTTTTGTTGAACCATTTGAGCAAACAAGGATTCCTTAGCCCTAGATCTGTAAGTCTCAAATTTTTCCAGAAATTCTTGAGCCTTGAAAATCTCTGAAACATCTAGGTCATGAGGTACATGACCTTGGTGCCCTGTCTCAGGTCTATCTACCATCTCTCTTGGCTGGTGCATGATTGTTGCTCCTGTTTTAGGGTGGAATCCATAGAACAGAAAGGCTGGACTGAAACCAGTTGATGTATGTGGGGTAGTATTATAGCCCAAGACAAATTGTCTTAGGTATGCATACCAGTCATCCAGCTCTGGGCTAACATATGTTCTAAGGGTCATTTCTAAAATATGGTTCATTATTTCAGTTTGGCCATCTGCCTGAGGATGATAAGCAGTGGTAAGTGCCATTTTAACACCCAAATGTCTAGTAACCTCCTCCCAAAATGTTCCAGTCCACCTGGAGTGCCAGTCAGTGATTATTTGTCTTGGCAGTCCTTTTGTCAGGCTTCGGGTACTGACGGACTTTGGTACTGCTGAAGGGTGTTGGGCGGACAATGGCCAAGTCCTGCAGGCCAAGAGTAGTGGCGTTGGCTTTAACGTACTCATGCGTGGCACCCTACTTGCTGTGCATGCCACCGATTTGCAACAGACAGATACTCGGGAGGATGCTGATGATGCTGACCCGAGTTCAGGACTTAACAGAGGGGAAGAAGGTAGAAGGGCCTAAGCCTAGTCGATACCCAGAATGAGGAAATATGTACATGCATGTCCTACTTATAAAGGTTAAGAAGCGACATGTAGAATAAGGAATGTGGAACAATAAGGTATGCAGAGCATGTGGTTATTGTCCACAATGAGTAGAATTAGAATGAAGGAATGCAAAGCGGGGATAGAACAATAAGGAATAGGATAATAGAAATGTGGCCAAGGATAGGACAATAGGAAGTGCCTGACTATAAAACAAGGGCTGTGACCGAGGATAAAACAAGGACAGAAAGTCCCGAGGTGAGACGGACCGAGGGGTGAGGAGTAGGCATATGGGTGGTGGATGTGCCAAGCCAAGACCGGCATACCAAGTGATATGCATGCGGCGTGGTCACTTGGATGTGAACATAGGATGGCTGCTCGGTCGGCACTGCCGAATAAATGGGTCTCGGTACGTGTACTTGACACCTTTCTAAAATGTTTCAGTCCACCTGCAGTCCCGTTCAGTGATTATTTGTCTTGGAAGTCCATATATGCTAACTATTTTTTCGAAAAATAGATCAGCAACTTGTTTCTCATCAATATCCGATGTAGTAGGGACCACAGAAACATATTTGGTGAGTTTGTCTACGATTACAACGAGGCAATTGTAACCATGGCTAACCGGCAGTTCTGTGATGAAATCCATGGTCACCACCTCACAGGGTTGTCCGGGTATTGGGATTGGTTGCAACAGTCCCATAGGTGCATTCCATTTAGATTTAGCCTTCTGACATACATCACAATTTACTACAATTTTTTGATGTCTCTACTCATCCATGGCCAGTAGTAGGAGGCAGCCAAGCAGTTGTATGTCCTATGGTACCCTGCATGTGTGTCAAGCTTCGGGTACTGATGGACTTTGGTACTGCCGAGGGGTGTCGTTGAAAGGTCGGGCGGACTATGGCCAAGTCCTGCAGGCCAAGAGTAGTGGCGTTGGCTTCAACATACTCGTGCGTTGCGCCCTACTTGCCATGCGTGCCACTGGTTTTGCAACAGACAGATACTTGGGAGGATGCTGATGATGCCGGCCCGAGTCGAGGACTTTACAGAGGAGAAGAAGGTAGAAGGGCCTAAGCCTAGTCGATATCCAGAATGAGAAAATATGTACATGCATGTCCTACTTATATAGGTTTAAGAAGCGACATGTGGAATAAGGAATGTGAGACAACAAGGTATGCAGAGCATGTGGTTATTGTCCACAATGGATAAAATTAGAATGAAGGGATGCAAAACGGGGTAAAACAATAAGGGATAAGATAATAGAGGCGTAGCCAAGGATAGGACAATAGGGAGTGGCCGAGTATAAAACAATGGAGTCGTGACCAAGGATAATACAAGGACAGGAAGTCCCGAGGGGAGACGGATGAAAGGGTGAAGACCAAGAGTGTGGATGGTGGACGTGCGGAGCCAAGACCAGCGTACCAAGTGTTATGCATGCGGCGTGGACACTTGGTCGTGGATATAGGATGGTTGCTCGGTCGGCAATGCCGAATAAACGGGTCTCGGTATGTGTACTTGACAATGTGCAGATTCTGCAGGTTCATCATGTGTTTCACTCATGATTCTCGCTTGCTGATTCTTTGGCACATATAGCCTCAAGTTTCCATTCCAATCTTCAAAAAAGATGAGTCCATCTTCCCTCTCGGAAAATAAAGGTTGCTGAACTTTGTTCCAGCTGGCCTCATTCCTCAACCCGGTTCGTACCTTTGAAAAATAAGGGTCTGGGTTATAGCCACAGATGAAATATTCTGTTTCGTTAGGATGAATGACAGCAACTAAGTTGAAAGTTCTGGCTGCTTGGAATGGTATGTAAGATGTCTTTTGGTGAGTTTCTGCATCCACACCAGTCTTCAATATTCTGATTTCTAGTTCTTTGTTCTCTTCTTCCAACTAGGCCATTAACTGAAGAGTTCTGGCCTTGAATTGGGGAGAAATTTCCATATAAAAATTTGTGAGGAATTCCTGGCCCAAATTGAGAATTGTGTGTGCTGATCTATCTTGCACAGGTCCTTCTTGGTATGGCACTCTTCTCCTGAGTCTGGAGATAGGGTCCACATATGAATGGACTCTTCCAGCCCTATGTACTACCTGGAGATCTGGGTAGGCTGCAAATACAGTTCCCTAAGTGAGTAATCTCCTGTTTACATTTTGGAAAGTCCTGCTCCAGACTAATGCTGCATGGTCTGTCACTGCAGTGATCTTCTCTCCCTCAATGTAAGGCTGAAACTTCACCAATCTATCTCTCAGAGCTGGGGCTTCTCTTTCAGTAGGTGAGTAGTTTCTTTCAGCTGTTTTAAGTGTCCTTGACCAATATGCAATAACCCTTTCCACTTTGACAGTGGTTTCTTCAAAATCTGAGTTTTATGTAATGCCTTCAGGTGGATTTTCTTCCTTGCTGACTGGGATGACTAGACTAGGGACCTAGAGTCCTTCTTGGTAGGCCTTCCATAGTTCTTTGTAAGTCCTTGTCCCTTTCAAGTCTCGGATTTTGATGGGCTGAACTTGTTGCAAAATAGCTGCTATGCCCACATCACAGGCATCAGAATAAATTCTGTAACCCAGGCCTGGCACAGCATATGCATGAACTGGTGAGCTAACCGATGTTTCTTTTGACAACCTAAAGGCTTCTTGTTAAGTTTCTCCCCATTCCCATTTAGTGTCCTTTTTCAACAACTCAAACAAGGGGGCCACTAGCCAGGCATAAAAGGGTATGTGTGCTGCAAAATAGACCATCATTCCCAAGAAAGTCTGTAGTTCATGTAAATTCCTTGGTTCTTCTAAGTCTAATATATCATCCACTTTTTCCTTGTGAGTGGAAAGTCCAAGTCTGGACACTTTCTGTCCTAGGAGGAGGAGTGACTGGTATGCCAAATGATACTTTGGTGGTGATAATGTAATTCCTGATTCACTGACTGCATGAAACACTTGATCTAAGTGATTTAAGTGATCTTCAGATGTTTTTGAATAAATCACAATGTCATCAATGTAGACCAAGGCAAAAATCCAAAGGTATGGGGCTAGGACATTTTTCATCACTCTTTGGAAAATGGCAGGACCATTCCTGTAACCAAAGGGCATTCTCTTGAATCGGTAAAGACCTCTGTGAGTCCTAAATGCTGTCTTTTCCTTGGCCTCATCAGCCATCTTTAATTGGGTAAAACCAGAAAGAGCATCCAGAGTGGTCAACCAATTTGATCCAGTGAGGGCCTGGAGAATGGTATCCTGTCTGGGAAATGGAAATTAATCAGGAATAACCCTTTCATTGAATTTTCTATAGTCAATGCACATCCTTGGTTTCCCTGATCTGTAGACAATCAACACAGGGAATCCCCATGGGCTCTTGGATGGTTCAATGACTTCTAGCTTTATCCATGCATCCATTTGTTTATCAATGATTCCCCTCTTTTCAGGAGAAGCATTGTAAGGAGGTAAAGATATTTCCTCAGCTCCTGGCCTTAAACTGATCTCAACCCTGGCACCATAATTCCCTAAGAACCAATCAAGTCCAAAGGCATGCTTGTTTTTGAGAACTACTTTTTCTAGGTCCTTCCTTTGACTAAGACTCAGATCAGATGAGAAGTCTAGTTCATTGATCAACTGTGTAGTCAGAATAATATCTGCAGGTAATTCTTGAGTTTTGGGTCCTCCAGGCACAGTTTCTTCTTCAGGGTTGTCTGGACCTGGATATATGCACTCTTCTTTCTCAATTCCCAGCTTCTCAGTGACAGCCTTGATCAGGTGAGCATGTTTTTGCAATTTCTCAACCTGTTCTGGGCTTCCTTTGCAACTTTCCAACCAGGAAGTGGGATTCTGGGCATAACCCAGCAATTGACCTTGATGGATTCCTTGGGAGAAATTGGACACATAAAGCTGTGTATCATCTCTAGAAATTATTGAGTCTGTAATTCCATAACAATCTTCTGGGCCTTTGTTGGAGTGAATGATCTTTTCCACAAAGACATGTTCCAAATTTCCCGGAAAAAATACATTAACAGGGATTAAAGCTGCTGATTGGGATGGAACAAAAATTCCTTGAGATTCCCTGACATTTGAGTCAATAATTCTACCTCTGATTTGTTTTCTGAGATTTTTGGCATATCTGTGGGCCTTGAACTTGGCCAGAAGTGATGGCAAGTTTGGAATGGTCCTAATTTTAAATGCATGTCCATCATCTCCTTGTAAGGTGGCTCCAACAGAATTCTGTATAATGGTACATCTCCCTGAATTCCCAAATAACAGATAAGTGGAAGATTCTTCTCTGACAATAGATATGGAATATTGATCTGCAAAGTCATTTCCTAGGATCACAGGTGTGGACATTCCCTTGACTGTATCAGCTTCCACATCAATCTGGACTGGTCCAGCATCAGTTTCAAAGATAATGGGTAGGTTTACATAGCCAGATATCTTTGAAGTCCCAGTGACTTGAATCAGGTTGATTTTTTGTCCAGGTTTGACCTTGGGTGGATTGTCCATTTTTTCCAGAGCACTTTGGGAGATTAGAGTGATATCCGACCCAGAGTCAGCAATGAGATTCTGTTGATTCCACCCATATTCCCCAAGCCAAACTTTAGTGGTAGTGGCATTGGTTCCCAGGAAGGCACATCCAGCTGGCCTGGACATGTGTTTTTTCAATTTCAACAGTGCATTGGGAGCAAGGTTGGCAATTTTGGATATCCCTAGTAATGAAGTAGTCTTTTCAGCTTCTTCAATTGGTTTCCTCCTTTCCTGCGATTTTTAGGTGATTTATTAGGGATTTTATTGTCAGGTTCAGGAGGACAAGAAGTTGGTGGAGAAGAAAGTGATTTAGGATGAATTTATGATCCCCCCAGCCCAGATATATCCTTTAGCTTGTGGATTAAGGGCCTAATTACATTTCAATGTGCTTCAGGGAGGTCTCCTGGAGCTTCCTGTGTGTTAGGGATTTTTTCAGAAATTTCAGCAGTAGTTTGATAAACTTGGGCTTGTTCATCATCTCATAAATTTTATCATATTCGTATTGAGCTTGGGAATCATCCATTTCCCCTGTAGCTAGTTTGGAATGAATCTTGTGGAATTTTTTGTTGGGTTGGATATATGCATGCTTGCATTCCTTGTCCCAGTGTTTCCTGCTCCCACAGAGGTTACATCCTTCGAATATCTTGTCATCAGAGGTATCTCTGTTATAAATATTATTGTGATTTCTTGGAAAATACGCCGGTGGAAGATTAGGCGACGATCCATCGAAGTGTGACCGCGAGTCAAGCTGCACTCGAGTGGGTTCCAAATTAGGCATCGCACCTTGGTGCGTCATTTCCGGATTGGGCCGATGCACTTTTTGACCGATTACGCTCATCTCCAGGTTCCGCAAGCGCCGTTCGACGTCGTTCCCAGGAACCAATGGTGAGTTTACTAGAGATTCTTCATGATATTTAATAGCTGACTGGAAATCAACTATTGTAGGACATTTCTGCGCGTCGATGACCGCGTGCCAGTGTGCTTGATCCCCCCTGTCTGGACTTATGATTCTCCTCCGTTGCGGATTTCGGGCACGCGCCTCATCACTGTCATCGGAAGGTTCATCCCCAGGTGGTCCCGGTCCTTCAGGTAGCTCCTTTCGACTCCACAAAGGCCGCGTTCTATACGGGCGCTTAAGGTTCGATGGAGTAGGTGAGGGTTCTGGACCTGACTCGTCATCGCCATACGTAGGATTCCTGTCGTAATATGCTCTAGAATGTCCAGCGACACGGTTTAGTGCAGTAGCTCTTGATGTTGCAGTCTCAGGGATGCTAAATATGGGTTTTCTTCCCTGATCCCCCCTTCCTGGTCTATCCCCTCGATGTCTATGCGGCAATGATCATGCGCTTCGTCGCTATCGCTTGGAGAATCGTCTTCGGGTGGTTCCAGGTCCCTAGGAGGTTGCGTTCGTTCTCCAGGGGACCGCGTTGCTTGCGGGCGCCTAAGGTTCGGCGGGGTAGGAGAGGGTGTAGGGCTCGACTCATCGTCGCCGTACATTGGTTTCGGGTATGGCTGAGTCCTAGAAGGCCTAGAGGATTGGGTGAGTGCAGTTGTCCTTGATTCCACTCTCTCTGGTATGCTGAACATTGTCTTTCTTCTTTCATGCACAGATGGGTGGAAAATGTCCTCAAGTCCTTCTGATACGGTGAGTCCCGTTGGATCTTGCATGTAGGAATGGTCTCTGATGCTCCTTCTCCTAGATGCTTGCCCATATGGGGCTGAGGTGCGTCTCTGTTCAACATGATCCTCAACCGGCTCATCAAGCGCCGGCGTCTCAAACTCCAGAGTTCGGCGGGGTCTAGGCGCATGTATGCGCGTTTGCTGAGTGGATTCAGGTAAGTTTGCTATTGCCTCTTCAGAATGGATAAATTTCTGACTTATCGCCTTGGTGAACGCACTGTCCGCGTGCAATCTTCGTGAGTACACCTTACGTGCTGCCGCATACTTCATATTGAACGTGTTGAGATCTTCAGCGTTCTGTGGGGGCGAAGGAAAGTAGGGAGCAACTTCCTTTTCCTCAGAAACTTGGCAAGTTCCACACACAGCACTTCAATCTGAGGCAAAGACCATATTGCATCAGTGGGCCAATTGTCCGGCAGGGTTGGTACTTTGGGGGGTGTAAGGTTAAGGTCTTCCAAGGTGAGTTTCCTTTTCCTTTCTATTTTCCTGAGTGCAATGAGAGTTGACTCATATGTCTATGGATCTATTCTGTATCCAAGCTCATTCCAGCTGATGAGTCGGACAATCTTGGGTCTCAGGAGTTTGTCAAGCAGCAGCTGTTCTTCTCTGAACAGTCTTTAAGCACTGGGAGAGAGGGTCCTATACCCAGGTACGTCTGTTCTGTCCAAATAACATTCTGCAATAGCTAATAGCTCATTTCTTCTTTCCCAAACCTTGGTTTCTTTCTTCACTTGCTTTCTCCTTCTTGTAGTAAGGATTTCCACATTGTCTGGATGAGCAAGAGAGGGAAATTGAACGGGAGATCTGGGAGAGATGGGTCCCTTGCCATTAAATGGTAAAGGTTCGTCTAACAGTTCTTCTGGTGTCTTATGTGTAGTTCTTCCACTGGGTGTGGAGTGGAAGATAGGTGTTTCCTGCATGGTTGATGACATGCTGGAGGGGAACTTGGGTCCTTCATGGGGCTTGTAGACTTTAAGTCGTGGATTGGGTCAGTTAGGAGAAGGGTAAGGGTTTAGGTAGTGAGGAGGGGTAGGTGGTTTAGTATTATGTGTAGGTCTTTGAATATAACCTTCCTCTGTCAAATCCTTGAGTGATTTGTTGAGTGAAAGGGTTGCTAGTTCAGAACCAGTTATGGGTTTCATGATGAAGACTAAACAAGAGTAATTGATCAAGCAATAAACCTGTCAATTCCCAGAGCATCCACCACTGTATTGGAATCGTATATGAGGTAACCTGAGAACCATGATAAAAATTTGGTGTGAAGAAAGCCTAATCAAGTTCTCCGACAAGACAATAGCAAGTGAATGCCTGTCTGGGTTGATGTCCAAAAAGAATTGTTTAGAGGAGGCCTTGGCAGGTGCTCTTTCAATTACATGTAGGAATAATATTATGTGTATGTGAACTATTATTCTACCCTTGCCTAGGATTATTTCCACAGATGTTCTATAAATATGATTTAGTTCTTTTACTATGTTTTTGCATACCTTTTATGTTTTAACCGAGAACCCTTTATCAAGCACTGACCTTCGGATCAACGTACCTATGAGAAAGTAGCACTGGCCTTCAGACCAACGTACCGGAGTGGGTGGCACTGACCTTCAGATCAATGTACCTAAGGGTGCTCGATGCACAAGATAATCTGATGGACTATGGGTGATAGTAAGATAGATTGGCAAGTTACTTTTATGCTACAGAACTAGTCTCTATATATACTAATTCTAAGCTGATTATGTAACTCCCTAATAAGGCAAGACCTTCTAGAAATTAGTGAGAAGCTGACGTAAAGGGATGGAAGGTCCTAGAATCCCCTGGAAGGCACAGTGTCACCCTAGTAGTCACTAATGACAAATGAAAAGAAATGCTCCTACGGCTTGTAGTTTTGTGACTGGTCAGGTAACAAAATATTATTAGTATATGTGCCATGCTTCTGGGCTGACCTTTATGTAATGGCTATTATATAAGCCCAGGAATTTGTCGTACAAGTTGATCTGAGAACTTGACCCAGGAATATGGTGCCATTTTCCATGTATTAAGTAATAGACACTCAGTTATGGTTCCTTGTGGGTCCAAATAGGAATAAACAAAAAAGATATCTTTTTGAGGATTTTCCTTGGACTTGAGGGTTTGATATTTAAGAGTTAATTACCCTGAGTAATTCACTCTTAAATGGCCAGCAAAAGTTATTATATTTTTTTTGGTAGTCAATTCAAGACTGATTTGTTGAATGATTTTCTGAGAAAGGGAGGTTTGGAATCCAATACTTCAGTGGTCCTTCATGTCCAGTGGAGAATAGCTCAGACATGCCATCAATTTGCTGCATAAGGGGTTGCTGGGTGGAAAAGATGGTGGAGAAGTATTTTGTGATGTTGACCCAGAGGTTAAGACCTGTACGTGTGCCATATGTGTCTGTTAGGCATTTCCAGTGTTGTGCAAGGGTCTCTTTCTCCTTGATCGACTGATGGATTGATGCCTTGATAGCAATTTGAACCAGTCCAAGTCCTTCTTTGTTCCATTGGTCTCAGGCCTCTATAGCTCTGATTTCTATATCAGGAGGAGTAGCAGATGCCAATGAGCATGTCTTGGATCCTGAGTGATTCGTAGTATATGTAAAAGTCAAAAGGCACTCCTGACTGAGTAGGACCAGTCCTCCCAGTTTGTGCTGTCGTACTTTTCAATGGATGAGACAAGCTTTGACATACTCGTATATGAGCGTGTGAGAGTGAGTGTGTATGAGTGAGAGTAGGTAGCTTTTTGAACCGTCAATTGAGCAAGGAGATATTAGCAATAAGGTGGGGTCCAATAACCTATTGTGAAAAACTAAGACAATGTAAGCTACAGTAGCGAATACTGAAGCTCTACAGAGTCTAGGTAGATTATATACATGGTGAAAACAATAACCTATGAGAAACAATAATGAATCTACTGTGAATCAAAGAACAAGGTGAAAAGAACAAGGTGAAAACAACCAAATACAATTGAGAGGAGGTTATATTGTACTATTGGCATTGTCTGATGCAGTATTGTCTCGAGTGTATACTCCTTTTTCACTACAGTGCATGTGCTGCACATGCCATATTCACCGTACCACATGTGCATATGACATGCATGTGCTGCACGTGCATATGACATGCATGTGCTGCATGTGCATATGACATGCATGTGCTGCATGTGCATATGACATGCATGTGCTGCACGTGCATACAGATGACATGCATGTGCCACACATGCACACAGACAACACACATGTGCCGCATGCACACACAGATGACATGTATGTGCCACATGTACACAGAGATGACACACATTCACCGCACAAGCACATGGATGACATGCACATGCCATATGCATCATACATGCCATATGTTCCATACATGTGTGGGTGCAGCATGCACCCAACACCTGTCAACCCATGGGAAAAAACCCATGGGTTGATGGGTTCCAGTTTCCCATGGGTTGGGTGTAGGTCATCCACATTTAACCTGTGGGTGACCTGTGCTGTTCCCTAATGGATAGTTGCCCTTACAGTTGCCTCAGTTAGCAGTGGTCATGTGCAAAGTTCTGCATCATGTGCATCAATGTAGTCATTGTCCAAACTCCAAGCATATAGGTATGCATAGGTCATCAGGTAGTTGCTATGTGTTTTTAGAAGCAGTAAAATGAGCATTTGTTTAATCAAGCCATGACGTGTTTCAGCCATTATGCCAACTGCCAATTGTTTGTCATTGTAGTAAATTTACATAATATGCTTAGTCTATTTATCACATAAGATTACATAAAATTATTCTTGGGAGAATGAGCAGATTAGATTTCTTGGAATGGGAATTTGTAGGGTAATATCTATACTAAAAAATGTGGAAAGTCATAGTAAACAAGGAACAAATATGAATGAATTTTCTATGATTTCTGTGTTATTTATTAATAGGAATAATAAATTGTTATGGCTATTCTACTGAAGCTGAGCTCCTGGGTTTTGCCTCTGCTTAGGCACCGATCTGGCAAACCGGCCTGGGAACCAGAACCTTCTGTAAGATGAAAATAATATAAAAGAATATGGAATAAGTGTGTTTAATGTAAAGAACATAGCTGTGTCTTCAGTTTGGTTGTAGTGCGATTTTTCGATGTTTGTAGTCTGAGAAAGATAAGTGTAGAGTCCAGTGCTTAACCTTTGATTCAGCATAGATAGGAGTTTTGAGAATGACTTTCTACTTTGTTTTTGTTAGGTAGTCATGTGTCAGACACTGAGAATGCCAACAATATGTGGGCCGAGTACTAATGCAATAGTACCGACTTCATGATGCTGGCAGGAATTGGCCAAGTCCTGTAAACCGATCAGGATGGCTTAGCTTCAATGTAATCATGTGTTATGCCCAACTTTCCATGCATGCTACTGATTTCAGACATGTCAAGTACACGTACCGAGAATCCGGTAACTCGGCGGTACCGACTAGAATACCCCATTAAGCAACCAAATACGAACCATTCAATAAGCTGTTCTCGGCCAGACACACATCGGTTACATTCCTCGTCCCCATCCACGCCTACTCCTCACTCCTCGGTCCGTCTCACCTCGGGACCTCCTGCCCTTGTGTTATCCTCGGCTACAGCCTTGTTTTATAAAACAGGCATTTCCTATTGTCCTATCCTAGGGCACGTCTTATTATTCTGTCCTTTATTGTTTTATCCCTGTCTTACATTTCTTATTCTAATTTTGTTCATTGTGGACAATAACCACATGCTGTGCATACCTTGTTGTCCCACATTCCTTATTCCACATGTCGCTTCTTAACCTATATAAGTAG